>JAVTVY010022172.1:0-93439 GCA_036873755.1 Hanleya hanleyi
AATGTAGACGTCGTCACACAGATGAATGCTATCACCGTGCAGGTCACCCAACAACACCCGTTTCAAGGTAGTCCATCCTTCCGGTGACAAAGAGACGTGCGATTTGGGTTCAGTCGTACACCAACACCTAAGTCCGCTATCGATGAGGTCCACTCGTTTGGGGTACAACAATAGGGTGCAGCCAGGTGTAAGCCTCCGGGTAGCCACAGTCCCTTCTTTCACCTCGGGGTGTAGTAAGTCATCCACCTCGGGGAGTACATCTCAGTGCCATCCATAAGGGTGGACAGAGTGTGATGTAGGTACCTCTGTTCCAACCGGGGAAAAAAGGAATCCTCTCCAGCAGTGCGTATGTGCACACCGACTTCCACGTGCATGAAATCCCTTTCGGGGTCTTTTCCCTTTAACAATCGTGTCAATAGAGTCCAGCCTGATAGCGATAACAAAATCTTCACCTTCTGCGGTGCGTCTTGGACCAGCTCCAGGTGATCGTCATAGACGATCAGGGTGACGTCGGACGTCAGTTGGAATAACGGAAGCTCTGTTCCGCTCGCTGCCATGGTGGGGAATGAAAAACGAACGGTGAGAGAGGTGGCTTTATAGTGTACCTGTTGGGTAGGGTTTTATACACCGTGCGTGGCACTTGTTATACTCGCTTGCGCCATAAGGTCAATAAGGTTAGAAATGCGCTTTTTTTCTACTACGCCCTGTGACGGCCCTTCGTGAATGGGCGTAACCTGTGAACATCATAGGAATGCATGTACTAACCTGTCTGTGGGGTTTTTCCACAATGTCGTTCACCTTCGTGTCTATTCGGGTATCACGGAGGTGACCGAAGATGTCACGGCTCGGCTCTCGACTTGGGGTAGAGTGTGCTAAAAATAGATCACCAGCTAGCGTGCTATAAAAGGGAAGCGGCCTTGCCGTTTCATCAGACACTGTCAACCACCAAGATGCTCACTTGCACAACTTGCCAGAAGCAGTTTACTCGTCTAGATAATTTACGACGCCACGAGGCCTCCACCCACAACGATGCACGGTATACTTGTATAACCTGCGCACGGTCATTTAATCGGGAGGATGATTTACTGCGCCACGAACGCTCATTCCACGAGGGCGCGACGGAACAATGTAAGGATTGTGGTCAACTCTTCAAACGACGCAGTCAGTTAAGACGGCATCAGCGTTTGATTCATGTCCCGTCTCCACGGTTTTGGCGACAACTTCCTACTGAAGAGGAGCCGCGGAAGGTCAGACCCAGCGAAGATAAGCCCGGGGAGACGAACGCCACTGGTGATGCGATGACGGAGAGCCCGCCTATATCCACAGTTGGGAAGAGCCTGGATTTCCAACCGGACCCCACCGTTACGGTTTCGAGTCATACGCCATACATCGAACATTTTCTGGACGAGCCCATAAATGTTCCTAGCGATCTCTTACCCGAATATCATCCAGAGAGTGACATCTCTCGGCGCCATTGGACCATGACACGGCACTGTTTCCACCGTCATCGCCCTATTCAAGATATCTACAATTTCCCACTGACCAAGCCCACCCGTCTACGCAGCTACGTGGAAACCATCTTCAATGACCAACCTACGGCCTTCACATTAAATGTAGCATTTGGGTACATCTTATGCCATAAGATGACGGGTGAATTGCGCTATTTCTATTCCAGTGCCATCCACCCAGTGTACGACCAACCGTTTACCATCATTGACCGGAGGTCACTAGAGATGATGCTGGACCAAGTGGAACAATTGGATGTCTTGGGATGGGCCCAACAACAACGACCCAACACCAAGTGGACAGTGAAGAGGGTGACCAATGTTACGTTTTTCCTTATCAAGCTGATCCACCACTGCCATCGGTTGAATGCGTCACTCGTGCACTGATGAATACCATAACATGTCGTACATACTCAATATGTCTACATGCTGATCATTGACTTGAGCTCAGTAAACACTTGTACCTAATGTGACGGTGCGTTAAATAATAAAACATGGTGTTTGATATTTCAATTTGTTTTGCTGTGAACATACTAAACATACCCAGGGCGGCTCCCCCAGCCTGGGTATGATGTAACATTGGGGATAATAAACTGTATGAACATTGCTGAACTTGTTGTTATTCACATCACCCCATTGACTTGATAGGCAGGTCCCAATAAGCCCGGGAACCAATATTAGTCCTTTTGGCTAGAGGTGAATTAGGGGTGAATTCCGTGTTCCGTTTTTTTTCAGGAAAAATTTTACATGCACCCACCCATGACTGGATGCCCCTTCACCTAGGCTTCACATGGATACCTCATACAACTCCATCGGCCCATTAGAAACCCCGCTCGATCCCAAAACGTCTATTTTCATACCCTTGGGCCACCGCGCATGCGCCGAATGCCGATATTTCAACCCCACACCCAGCCCATGAGATGCCCCCTCACATAGGCTTCACTTTGATACCTCACTCGATCCCATCGGACCATGCAGCGTATTTCCAGTCTAGGGACTACTTTTTCTCCGCGACCGCATTACCGCCAGGACCGCATCACCGCGGATGAATACATCCCCTTTTCCACAAAATTCAAGATGGCCGCCAAGCGCACACCTCCTCAAAAATTCAAGATGACGGCCAAACTCTGGCAGATCGAGTTGTCTCCCTTGCGTCCAGAGTGTACAGATGGCGCTACTGGTTCCTCCTCAAACCCTCCTCGTGACGTCACTACATCCGGGTGAAATGTTACTCAATAAGCACTATACCTACCACTAAAGGGTTTACCGAGAACAATACAGCAAACAACCTATTCATGGACTACCGGTATGTCAGTGGAAGTGTCATATTTTCCTGTGTACTTTTAGTTTAATCCACTGATCATTTCACGCCTATGCTGCATTGTCCTGTGCTTTGCCCATTTCGCACCTATTCGCGTGCCTCCCGACAAAGGCTTTACAGAGAACAAACGACCCCTATAAACAAATTGATTTTTTTCTTAATTTAAAAAAAAAACAAAAAACCCAAAATAGACTGACAATATGTTCAGATTTTGCAGAATTTTATTATTTTTTACCTTTTAATATGTCATTGACAACAAAATAAAAACAAATGATTTTTTTATGCAAAATATAAAAATAGACTATCCAACCTTTTCAGACTTTGCAAAATATGAAAATTAAAGAACCGGGCGGGGGTCATCATTCTCAAATTCTCGGAGATTTCGGGTGGCAGGTTCGTAGATTTCCGTTCGGCAGTTCAGCGCCAAATGAGAGAGAGAAAAAATAATTAATACTGGTGTTGCTGGTGAATATTGAAATGTTAAGCTTTACACGGACCGATACTTTCTGTTAGTCAACCGGCTCAAATCCTTTTCAGTCCTGTGACTGACACGCTGAAAACTGTAGCCATGCCAACTGCTGTACCCTCTGGCTATTCATTACATGAATGTTCATTATATATTTCGAGCGCGTTAGGTACATAGAACAGAAGGAGAGTCAAAAACCGGACTGGGCGAGGGAGTCCTGGCCTTAACCTAGAACTCAATAAATATATGAATGAAAACATTATAGACTGATAAATACAAGTTGATAAAGTTATTGAGAGTTGTGTTCGCATTTGCTGACATAACGATGTGCTCTTTAAAGTAAGGATGTTACATTTTATTTTCGTTTCGTTACATTTGTCCACTTCCATCGATAAAATACTCATTTACTCTGTCAATATTCAATTTTATTTAAAATGACACTGAGTACATCACAGTTTAGCAATTTGTAAAGTTGATTCATGGGTGATATTAAAATTGCACACAAAACTGTCAGTAAATGAGGCAATACACGATACACTAAACAAAAATGTGACAGTTGTCATCCACTATTCTGGTATGAATTAGAAAGTTCGTTTCTTGCAGTAATAGGGACTTGAGAAATGCCCTGGATCGGTTGTCTGATGGTTTTCTATTCACTCTAATATTTCCCAAGCGACAGTTCCCCAGCGACATTTTCCCCCACGACAGTATCCCCACACGACATTTTCCCCACCCTAATATTACGTGTTGTAATAATTCGATCTGCCGACAATCACAGTCGCGATTTTGGGCCATGGGAACTATCCTTAACCTATTGTATTGAAGAATCGTGTTAAGCCTGCCTGTCACAATATACATTCGGAACATCTCGGGTATTCTCGGAAAGTGCTCTCCGATGCCAAATCGGGTGATTATCTGCTGGATTTGTTCAGCAGAAAACGCCCCATTATTCACGCGGAGTTCTAAAATTTCCACATAAAGATATAGAAACAGTGCGATAATTGATGACTTTCACGTTATAAACTTCAGTATCAAAAATAAATAAGTCAAATTCGTTTATGCGTTGAAACGAGCTAGATGCCATTAATATCATCCTGACGTCATTGTGACTTTTGTAATAAGCACAATTACCGTCCGAGATGATTAGCTGCACGGCAAACGATTCATGTGTTCCGATTGGGTATTGTGCCCATTATGACACAATGACCGTAAATTGACCCAAATATTAAATATTCTCAGTACATCTAATACCCAGCGGATTGTCTGCGCAATTTATCGATATATTTCAAACCTCAACATGTTCATTCAATATATAAAGTATGTCATTTTGCGGTCTGAAACTGGGCCAACATATGTTCCATTAAATTTGACGGCATATATATATATATTTTTTTGTATTACTTTCATTCCGGAAGACCTATTTGATATGATATCGACATTTGCTTTCTGTGTCATAATATAAGATTATCTATATGATCATACCGATATATTAGTCATTCAAAGCACGATCGAAAGAGTTTGGACTCAGTTTAGGGCAGATGTACTGCGTTCTCGACAAAGTACGTTGGATAAAATAGCAATCACGATATTGTGCCGATACATAAATATATGGCGATGTATTTTCTTTCATTTTGAAAAATTTTAGACAAGGAAATATCTCCATACGGTAGACTAAACAGGTTTGAGTTGAAGACATCAACCAGAATCAGTTCTATTCCTGCTTCTTTTTAAAACTAAACTAACGGCAAGGACAAAGAGAACAGAACCATAGTTACATATATTCATAAAAAGAAGCATATAGATTAGGTCAAGGTCAAGGTAAAAATTGAATACCAGTACCAGAAACTCACAGTGGCTTGGTTAGCAGTGGGTGTCTTCGTCGATGTTGTTGTTGTTCATGTATATATTTTTTTCATCAAGAATATAATTATTTCTCCCATTTCCATATAACACAATGTCAGTGGATATCATAAAAAATGCGTTCTATACGACGTACAACATACCTCTCCTCTACTATATCTTTATCTATAATTATTATATAGTAGAGGAGGGGTATGTAGATCGGTGTAGGTCGTATAGAACGCATTTTAATGATATCCACTATCAGTGTGGTATATGAAAAGATGGGAAATAATTATATACTTGATGAAAAAAAATATATATACAATAACATCGACGAAGACGGATGTAGGACAAAACCCCAGCGGACAAAACCCCAGTGGACAAAACCCCAGCGGACAAAACCCCAATCGGACAAAACCCCCAATTTTAACTTTTGTATGAACAAATTATATTAGCTATACAACAACATTAAAAGATTTTGTCTATATTTTTTTTATTAAATTAAGGTCAATATTTACATGTTATGGTCAATATTTACACACAAAAATGTGACATTTCACATTTAGTTTTCTTTCTGCCTAGTAATCTATCTAAATCTAGTAAGTCTATCTAATATAGTCTGATATTATGTCCAAGGCCTCTCATGGTTTCTTCCAATGTCTTACGACCGCTGTCCAAGTCAACGCACAGATTGCGTAGTCTTTCCTGTAGGTCTTTTGTGGCTCGCTGCACTCGCTTCTTCAATCTCTGCCCAACCGCATCATTTGTCAAATGTGTAAACTAGTATGATTAGTCATCAAAGATAGAGCAGTCCGCTAATCCTCTACTGAGAAGATTAGTGGAGATTATAGGGGAAAAAATGATTAGCATTGGAGATTAATGAAAAAACAAATACTCAGAATTAAAAGCATATTTAGAAGTAAACACAAATTTAAAAAAAAAAATGAAGTGGTGTTTTGCCTGGTATTTTGTCCACTTTTCCTGTTCTGGGGATTTTTGTGTTGGGGTTTTGTCCACTGGGGTTTTGTCCGCTGGTGTTTTGTCCGTTGGTGTTTTGTCCACCGGTGGTTTTGTCCGTATCCCGACGAGGACACCAAGCCACTGAGCAGAAACTTCAGCCTGATATCTCAAAATGTACCAGATATCTAAGTTGTATATCATGCCGTTTAGCCGCTACTTCAAAAGTGGAATATTAAGAATAATAAGAAGAATATAATCAAAAGAATAACAATAGGTCTTTCCATTATTTGTAATGGAAAGACCTAATAATATCGAAGAAATGCATCGAACGATATGTGATCACGTGACTGAAATGTCTACGATCTCCGTTTCCCATTCATCTGAATATGGCTACCGTCACTATTGGACGGATAACTTAGATTATAAGAATTATATATTTATAATCTGGACCGTAACCATGGGGTTCAGGCGACCCCCCCCCCCTTTCTCCTTTGATAAAAGTACCCGTTCTCCATAATTAAAAACAACTACATAGAAGAAAAACAGTCAGTAAGGTAGTTAAAGCAGACACATATTTGCATATTTGCGCACGAAAAAAACCCGCGTATTTTAATTAATTACACGCATGTTATACGGAGAGAGAGAGAATTAAGGTTTAACGTCGCGCTCAGCAATATTTTAGCTATACAGAGACGACCAAACAAAATTCTAAGTATTCCAACAAAAACAAGTCAACCATCCAGCAATCCAAAAGTAATCAACACAACACACCCCAAACATGCACATACATTAAAACTTATGCAACAAACCGATTTATTACGCGTTACACGAAGACCGTCGATATGGTTCCCGCAATCCTTGGCCTGTTTGGCCCGGTACACGTTCATGGACATGTACAGATGTTGTACGGTACATACAACGACAACATTCGTGCTTTTCATCTCACTGGAAAAAAAATATTGGCATGGTATCTTAAGTCTTATTTCTCGTTGGGATAGCCTAGCACTATAATTTGTTTTGTCTATATTCTATTTTCTATTTATTTATTTTTTTCTTCCTCTCTCTCCTTTTCTTCTTATTTTTAAGCACTTATGATAAAAACATTTTTTATATATATTTCATCACTAGAAAGCCTCTGAAAAATGCGCCAAAGTGCGTCAAATTTAGCAAAATAAATAAATAAATAAAAATCCTGGGGTGGGGAGGGGCATGCCCCCAGCCCTCGGCACGCGTCCAAGGGTTGTACAAATTATTATTTTACTCTCCAGCGAAACTCTCTCACCCCCGTAGAAATCCTGGCTTTAACAGATAAATCAGCTTTCAGATTTCTCTTCGAGTTATATAAATTAAGTCTTGAATTTCGTTAAGAATAATGTTAAGAAGAACCCTTGATTTATATTTTTCATTCCAGCACCTGACGTCATTTACATGACCGATTTATGACATCACTTTCCTGACATCTGATTGGTTATCGAAAATAACGCCGGGCTAATGTTCTATTTTTAGTGTAGGAAACACTTCCGGGTTTCCCCGTCGTATTAAAGCAGCTGAGGCTGACGAAATTGCACCACACCGACTAATACGAAATGTAGATTGTCCAGTTTCAAAGTGCCTCCAAATCATAGGCCGAAATAGTGGAGATGATGTGAATTAATAGTTTAAGATACTCAGAAGGCAGTAGCAGACAGGTTATATTTTTTAAAGCCAAAATCTGAACATGAAAATGATGGCGTCAACATCATCCCGAACAACTCAACAACAACAGCAACAGCGAAGACACCGAAAGCATCAGAGCCGGCCACCCTCTCAAAGTTGGTCTTGCAACTCCAGTCGTTTTTTCTCGACCCGTGCCTCGGACCATTACACCCCTAAGGGCCAGCCTCGACACGACGAATGGGGGGAGACGGGAAATTACCTCTCTCTATCAAATGGGAGAATGGCGACCCAAAGGATGGGAAATCCCCGGCCTTGCGCCTTCTACAAACAACGCCATTCATCATATAAAAGACATCGCCATCGCAACAGGATAAGGACTCGCAAAACTCAAAATTCATCTAGAAAAACAAGGACATCCTCCCCACCGTGTACAGTTTTCTTGGGGGAAAATTTCACCGTTTCTTATAGCCAGTGTTTTAAATTTCACAAACTAGTGACAGATGTAACGGACTGTGGGCTGATTCACACGACCTTTCATGCTTTGCGTCGGATGAAAAATATGAAATTATCCGACAACGCCATTAAAATCCAAAGTGTGCCTAATGCAGGTGGAAATTCCGTTCTTTCTGAAGTGATGTCATTTGAATTGTTACATCGATGTTTTGGAGCTCAACTTTTGAAGGTAAGTTGCGCTCAAATTTAGCCACTATTCTTATATTTATTTTTCCATTCATAGTCTGCGTTATCTATCAAATGCATTTTCACCTATTTTTTATCGCTTTCTATTTAATTGCAAATGTAATAATATAAATAATTTTGTGATATAGGCATACGGTGCCGGTATATATGGAAATTCATTTTCAAACTTCAATATTTCCCAAATTATTTCCAATAAGTATTCGTTAACTTTATTTTTTTAATGAAAATTGATCAGAACTACATTTTACTGCCCTCTATATTTCAGACAGAGATGGAGGTTCTTATTTCCCGGAAGGCGGATCAATCACTGATTATGTTTGTACAATGACGGGGATTAAAATGGGCGTGTCTGTCACGAGAGCAATGAAATACCATGGTGACTATACGGAAGAAGATGCAACAAAACTTCTCAATAAAAAACTCTCAGGTAAATATCTAAATGTACTAAACTCGTAATAAACTCTAACTCTAACGTACATTTTGCTCAAATTAAAATTAACCGTATTTGAACTTGTAGGAACTTGAACGAAGTTTAGGCAAGTTTATTTTAATACATGTACCGTATATATATTATATTTCATATGTAAAAGAAATGTAAAAGTATCCATTGTTAACACCATGCAACTGTAGCTTTAATTTCCAGTCATTTGCATTACTTTAGGTTAGCTTTTGTTATTAATCAGAGAGATATTGAAATGAAATTACTTTTCCACTACAAAGTAGGTGTTTGTGATGTTTTTCACCTTTTTATTAACGTCAAATTCTATTCTTCTTCCTTTTCTAGGTATAGTCCAGTCCAGTAGGAACGCAATGGATAAATGGAACAAACAGATTCTTCATGTATGGGCTACCTCGAAACACGTGGCGAACACAATCACCAAGGTCTACGATCAAATAGACAATGACATTCGGTCAAATACGCTAGTTCTAGTGACGGTTGCCGAAGACTGCACTTTCATATTCACCAACACGTGACACCGTTGTTGTTGTGGCTGTCCACACACTGCTATATTTAGAAACTATGATGAAATGGGGGAGGTCGTAAACGAGCCACCAGGCATCTTCGTCCGTTCAATAATTTTTCTGAAATTTTGCTGGCTTCTCTAGAGAAGTGTGGGATATATAGAGGGAACATGACGAAGAAACATTTTCACACCTGTTAAATCGTGCCCACAAGATTATAAGCAGAGGCCATGAGATAATATGTGATGAGCTCAGGTGGTCACGACTTGTCCCGTGGACATGACTCGTTATCTTTTAGACCTGTGATTTCTTGCCATATCGTTGTCACGGCGTGGTCACAATTTATTATCATGTGGTCAGAATATTATCTCATGCAGCGTTCATCTCTCGCGGTCACGTCATATATCGCCTACCTTTCTCTCTCGTACTTGAACTAACTCACAAACTCTGGCTGTGATAGGTGAATATAGGTAAGGGGGCGTGTCATTCCTATCACAAGGAGTCCGATTCAGCAACAACAACCAAAACAATAGACTCCTTAGCCGATGTTTTCGGGCTAATATGAACAAGCTATTCTGTGATTTAGGCGTTGCTTTTTTTTATAATTTACAATCTCTGCTTAGTCCATAAGATGTTGCTGAAATGCGATACCGACCGGCGTCTTGTCGCAAGGAATGCGTATGCCGAATTTCGGAAGAATCCAACAAAGCGTTAGGAAGTAATCATTCGAACAGACATGCACGGACATCCACAGACATGCACGGACACATAGAAGCAAGAACCATTTTGACCCAGTGGCGCCACCTTCAGGCAGATGTTGCTGAAATGCGATACCGAATGGCGTCTTGTCACAAGGAATGCGTATGCCAAATTTCGGAAGAATCCAACAAAGCGTTAGGAAGTAATCATTCGAACAGACATGCACGGACATCCACGGACATGCACGGACACATAGAAGCAAGAACCATTTTGACCCAGTGGCGCCACCTTCAGGCAGATGTTGCTGAAACGCGATACTGACTGGTGTCTTGTCGCAAGGAATCCGTATGCCGAATTTCGGAAGAATCCAACAAAGCGTTCGGAAGTAATCATTCGAACAGACATGCACGGACATGCACGGACACATAGAATCAAGAACCATTTTAAAGTCCCCGGCCGCGTTGCGGTGGGGGACAAAAATGATACCCTATGGTAAATGGTGTGTTGGTTAATACACTGTAGGCTAACAGTATAAGTTTGTTCGAGTTAAATAGTTCTTGCTTGAGGCAGAGAGATGCAGACCAATAAATGGAATTCTTGAAATTACAATAATTTCAACCTTGGGCACAAGCAAGTCAATTTGACAGTTTATGGTATTAAGGTGGCTCCCTGGTTTAGATGCAAAGTCATGTCATTTTTCTCTAATTTTTTTGTACAGCTCAGGAAGTCCATCCTATATCAGAAAATGATATAAAAATTGGGGCATAGCGTATTACTTTTTTCTAATTTTCAGGTTGTATAACTTGTACCTGTGGCAAATTGGTACAATGTGATTACTATGTAAAACACTCAATACTTGAGACATAATTGTTCTCAGAATATTCAAAAGTCATGTCAATTTTCTCATTTTTTTACTATGTATTCCTTCAAGTATGTAGTTTTTTAATAACTCAAATATAAGGTAGGTCGCCATCCAAAAAAGGGCATGAATAGGGCTCCGAATCTACCTACTCCCGCAATTTTTCCCGCCATTTTGCATGAAGTCGTAACAATGCAACGTCATGACGTCGACAAATGCCACGCCAACAAAGACTTTGCCATTCGGCGTCATGACGTCACAAGGGATGCTTGGTAAACGCAGCATGTCACAGTATCTCATTCTATCCATTCGTGCACAAGAGTACGACTACAAGGGAGGTAATTGCTATGCGCAAAAAGCTGCGCAGAACAGCCATTCTTGTAACCAGGGAGCCACCTTAAGTCAAAAGGTGAGAAGTCTGGGTAAATCCTAAATCTTCGCAGAGGGTTTACCTGAACATTTTTGGTGATTCGAATGAGTTCTTGAGTCGATGCCTCTATTATACAATCTCGTACATGTCATCCCCCGCCCTTGTTTTGAATTAGCATGTCGGTATCCTATGGTGTTCCATTTCGGCCATTTTTGCGTCGTGCGTCGCAGGCGACGGGAAGGGCGACGTCGCCCACGACGTCGCCCTTCCCGTCGCGTTCTTATAATGTTAAGAGATACAACGCGACGCGACGTCGCCCTTTTTAAACGCGACGTCGCGTCGCCCTTCCCGTCGCGCGTTGCTTTCATCAATGCGACGCGATGAGCGACGTCGCCCACGACGTTGCCCGCGACGTCGCCCTTCCCGTCTCCCTTCCCGTCGTGTTCTTATAATGTTAATTGATAGAACGCGACGCGACGTCGCCCTTTTTGCGACGTCGCCCGCGACGTCGCCCTTTCCGTCGCGCGTCGCGCGTCGCCTTCCGGTATTTTAGGACAAAATCGATCTGCGCATGCTTAGGGAGCAGCTATTGCGATGTGGATCGTATGGCGAGGCCGTCATTTCATGAATGATCTCTGCCACTATCGATGAAGAAAATGTCAGCGTAAATGAATAATGATTATCCTGCATTATCGTAGGGTGATTGTGCCTATTATCGGCCACCACCCACTTATCGGCCAACCCGAACAGTTTCGATTCAAATAGGAAAACCATAAGACTATGTGGCCATGTCAGACTAAATAAATCAAATAATGAATTCCCCCCAAACCTCGGTTTGGTTTCAAGTATCGAGCTGACGGCAGAAGTGAATGGCGGGAAGCTCGAAAGTTGGGTATCAGCACAACCGACATATTTGGAGCAAATAATCCGTCGTTATGTAACTTTGTCGAGTGATCTACAACACTGATTTTTGGAGATTTAACATCTCGCTTTTAAGAAATATCAGGCATGCAATATAGATCGACTTCAGTTAATGGGGGGATTTCAGCGACCGGCCGCGGTGGCCGATAACTGGCATGGAGTTATTATACTCATACGTGTGTTGGGTAGAACATTGACCCGTATTTTAGCATGGAGAGAACAGACTCTCGAATCTATATTGTAGTGTTTCTAATTAATATAACAATGATCAAACCACAGGAATCATTTTAGAGACTTATTCAATATCTTTTGCAGTTTCTGTGCCATGGCCGATCACAGAACGGTCCCTGTGGTATCAGCCTATGCTATACCTTCAGCATGCGCCTCTTAATATGCGGCTATGAAGCAGCCACCTCTATATGTTGCGCCTAGCTCTGTATTCTAACATCCGGGAGTTTTAACATAACATGGCTTCGCTTGATACAGTACTATAAAACGTGTTCCGTGTTCATCATTGCCATCCGGCACTATAATTACCTGACAACTCCACATGGTGTCAGAATCGGGATTGCTATAACCCAAGCAAACTTTGGAAACAACTTATGTGAGTTATTTCAGTGAAACAGAGACAGAAAACCCATTTTAAAAAATGGCCTCGTTTCAACTACTCCCGCCAGAGCAAATTGAATTTTCGCCAGCCTGAAGAATGGCCGAAATGGATAAGAAGATTCGACAGATTTCTACAAGCATCGGGACTCGCAGAGGATTCCAAAGAAAAGCAGGTAAACACATTGATTTACTCTATGGGCGACGAAGCGGACGATATCCTAACATCGTTCAATCTAACTGGCGGACAGTCAAAAGACTATGAAACCGTCAAAGCTCGATTTGAGCAACACTTCGTCGTAAAACGGAATACTATTTACGAGCGAGCGAAATTTAACAATCGCCGCCAAGAAGAAGGTGAATCAGTGGACAATTTGATCACCTCTTTGTACTGTTTAGCAGAAAAATGTGGCTATGGTGACCTGCATGATCAAATTATAAGAGACAATTTGGTCGTGGGTTTGAAAGACGCAAAACTTAGTGAAAAGTTGCAGCTTGACCCTGAACTAACTCTAGAAAAAGCCATGACTCAGGCTCGACAATCTGAAGCTGTCAAAAAGCAACAACCACAATTACGTAATAACTTTGAAGCGTCAGGTGCTACATCCAGAAATGTTGATAGTGTAAATACTGGTAACCAAGGTTACAAAAAGAAGACGTGGCAAAAGAAACGGGTATCTTCTGACAGTGCCAAGTCTAAGCAAACATTCCAACGCGAAAACTTTCAGAATCGTTACCATGAAAACAGGAGTAACACTTGTGGTCGATGTGGACGTTCTCCCTATCACCCAAAGGAAAAATGCCCAGCCTTTTCATCAACTTGTGGGAAGTGTAAAAAACGGGGACATTTTTCATCCCTTTGTTACTGGAAACGCCCTAGCGTGAACGCGGTAGGAGCATACGAGAACGAATCAGATGAAGATAGTAGTATGCAGTACGCATTTTTAGGAGAAATAACCCATGAGAACAAATCAGATGAAAATAGTAGTATGCAGTACGCATTTTCAGGAGAAATAACCCACGAGGATGAATTGGATGAAAATAGTAGTATGCAGTACGCATTTTTAGGAGAAATAAATACACCAAACAATGACGACAAATGGAAAGTGAATTTATTTCTGGAAAACACAATGGTTACATTCAAGATTGACACTGGAGCAGATGTGACAGTGGTTCCCGAAAAACTGTATCAATCATTACCAGGCAGTAAAAGTGTTCTCAGTCCCCCATCCAAAGTGTTGTATGGGCCAGGCGGTATACTGCTTGATGTGTGTGGTAAATTCTCCACTATCCTAGCCAAGGGAGACAAATCTGTAACACAGGATGTCTATGTAGTCAAACACCTAGACACCCCTCTAGTAGGTAGGCCAGCGATAGATGCACTTGATCTCGCTGCACGAGTTCATGAACTTTCTGAAAAAGAGAAATACAAACAGAAATATCCACAACTATTTCGGGGCCTAGGTGTCATCCAGGGAGAGTACCACATCAAGCTGAGAGAGGGAGCGAAACCATTCGCACTGTACACACCTCGCCGCATTCCATTACCCTTGATGTCAGCAGTTAGAGAGGAACTGACTAGAATGCAGAAATTAGGTGTGATATCTCCAGTTGATCAACCCACTGAATGGTGTGCAGGCATGGTAGTGGTTCCAAAACCAAACAACAAAGTCAGAATTTGTGTTGACCTGACCAAATTAAATGAAAGTGTGTGTAGAAAAATCCACCCACTGCCAACAGTCGATGAAACTCTAGCTCAGCTAGCCGGTGCCAAAGTGTTCTCAAAACTTGACGCCAACTCGGGATTTTGGCAAGTGCCCCTGTCAAAGGAATCAGCATTACTGACAACATTTGTTACACCTTTTGGCCGATTTTTCTTCAACAAATTACCATTCGGAATCACCTCGGCACCAGAAGTATTTCAGAAGAAAATGATGCAAACGCTAGACGGCCTACCAGGTGTGGTTTGTCTGATGGACGATGTGCTGGTGGCAGGCGAAACTCCAACATGACGAACGCTTAGCTGCAGTTCTGGATCGCCTTGAGGAAGCTGGCATAACCCTCAACGATAAGTGCGAATTTTCCAAGCCTGAACTCCCATTTTTGGGCCACATCATCAACGGTGATGGTATCCGTGCAGATCCAGACAAAGTCCAGGCTATCGTGGATTTACCACCTCCGAGAAATACGACAGAACTCAGAAGATTTCTTGGAATGACCAACCAGTTGGGGAAATTTGCACCAAATTTGGCTGATAAGACTAAACCATTACGTGACCTTCTTACAAAGGATAATGTGTGGACATGGGACAAACCCCAACAACAAGCATTCACAGACGTGAAATCTGAGCTTTCATCTGCACCAGTATTGGCTCACTATGATGGAAAACGTGAAACGTGCATCTCGTCAGACGCGTCATCGTACGGTCTCGGGGCAGTTTTACTACAAAAACAGGCAAACGGACAGTTTCAGCCTGTAGCATATGCTTCACGCTCGTTAACGGACACAGAAACAAGATATGCTCAGATAGAAAAAGAATGCTTGGGCATAACCTGGGCATGTGAACGCTTCAGCCAATACATCATTGGTAAAACCATTGACATAGAGACAGATCACAAGCCACTAGTACCTTTGCTCACAAGCAAAGACTTAGACACTATGCCTTCTCGCATCCAGAGATTTCGCATGCGACTCATGCAATTCAAATTCACAGTCCACCACACCCCAGGGAAATATCTCGTCACTGCCGATGCTCTATCAAGAGCTCCCTCACCGACTAGTGCCAGTCGAGCAGATCTAGATTTGGAACAAGAAGCCGACTTTTTCGTAAATGCAGTGATGGAAGGTCTACCAGCAACTGAAGACAGATTACAGGAAATTCGGAACCAGCAAAAAGCGGATCCAGTCCTACAGGAAGTAATCAAACTCTCCAGAGAAGGATGGCCAGTGAAAAACACTCTGTCCTCTACACTGAAACCATATTGGCAGGTTTCTGGCGAACTGACTGTTCAAAAGGATCTTCTACTCATGGGCCGTCGGATTGTGATTCCTACATGTATGCGGAATGATATACTAGGAAAACTCCATGAAGGGCATCTCGGCATCAACAAAACGCGCGAGAGAGCTAAATAATCCGTCTGGTGGCCAGGGATCAGTACACAGATCGAGACCGTAGTAAAAAGCTGCGAAACTTGCAGTAAAGAAACGGTTAATCGCCCAGAACCTTTGATGACTACAGAGATACCAGAACGACCTTGGCAGGTCGTCGGATCTGACCTATTTGAGTTAAACTCAAAAACTTACCTCATCGTCGTGGATTACTATTCAAGATTTGCAGAAATTGCTCTTCTGAACTCTCTGTCAGCACCACGTGTTATTGAACATTTGAAATCAATATTTGCCAGACATGGAATACCTGAAGTTTTCCGATCTGACAATGTACCGTACACATCAGCAGAATTCGACAAATTCGCGAAACAGTATGGATTTGTCCATGTGCCAAGTAGTCCTAGATTCCCCCAGAGTAATGGAGAAGCCGAACGTGCAGTTCAAACAGTCAAGATGCTGTTGAAGAAAGCTACAGACCCATACCTAGCTCTGGCCTACAGAGCTACTCCAATCGCAAATGGGTATAGCCCAGCAGAACTGTTAATGGGTCGGAAACTCCGTACGACCGTCCCAGTCTTCCCATCACAGCTTGCTCCCAAACTGCCAAATCGCAAAAATGTTCAACTGAGAGAGAGGAATATCAAAAATCAGCAGACTGCAAACTACAATCGACGTCATCGCGCTCAACCACTTCCAGAACTACAACCGGGAAATGCTGTGTGGCTCACTGACCCATATTCCAGACATTCTAGGGGTACAGTCCTTAATAAAGCGTCAACACCACGCTCCTACATCATACAGACCAGCGGTGGTATCGTGAGAAGGAACAGAAAACATCTGGTTCCTGTGCCACAGAATGTGTTACATCCATCACCGATTGTGTCGCATCAGTCAAATGTGTCTCATCCATCAATTGTGTCACAGTCAAGTGTGTCACGAAAATCACCAAGGTGTGTCGTGTCAGTCTAATGTGTCACATTCATCGTCAAGTGTGGCGCATCGGTCAACAGTGCCAGTGTCGTCACCAACTACTGAGGTCCGAACTCGCACGGGTAGACTCTCAAAACCACCAACTAGGATGGACCTATAGTGTTGATATAGCCTGTCATAGAGACTCAATGACTGATAAGTGTTAGGTACCCATAGTTGTGTAAGAGACCCTAAAGATAATGATACACAACGGGGAGAGTGGTCCGGGTTTTTTAAGAGTTGACTTACAAAGCGTTATTTGCAACAGTTCTCGTTAGCGTTAAAGTAAACAACACGTTCAGTTCATTTGATTTACCCAGACTTTATTATTCGAAGTTATTTCAGATGTTACATGTGTTATTCATTGAATTTCATACATGGGTACATGTTCAAGATAAAACAAATAAGTATTATAGAGACTTTAAGTACATGTACTTTCCATGTTTAATGTTAACCCTAAGAAAAGGGAGATGTGGTATCAGCCTATGCTATACCTTCAGCATGCGCCTCTTAATATGCGGCTATGAAGCAGCCAGCTCTATATGTTGCGCCTAGCTCTGTATTGCTAACATCCGGGAGTTTTAACATAACATGGCTTCGCTTGATACAGTACTATAAAACGTGTTCCGTGTTCATCATTGCCATCCGGCACTATAATTACCTGACAACTCCACAGTCCCAACTCTAGCATCGGGTATGGGTGGCCGATAGCTGGACATACAATGGCCGAAATTAGATTTTTGACGGCCGATCACTGGAAGAAAGTGACAGTTTCACAAATAAAGGCAATTTATTTCTCTAAATCACTTGAATGTGTCAACTTGTGTTTTTTTTATAATCTAAAATGATTGATAAGGTTATTTTTAACGGTGAATGTGAAAAGGGGACACCTCACGATGGGCGCAAATTCGCAACACTTTCTAGGTGGCCGATAATAGGCACAATCACCCTATAGCTTTTAAATGGTGTTAAATATTAGTCCATGCTTGGAATGATGCCTGTTATGAAGTTATCTCTCGGAAAGTCTGCAACTCGCTGTGTTGTACTGTACAAATTATATCTT
Source organism: Hanleya hanleyi (assembly GCA_036873755.1). NCBI lineage: Eukaryota > Metazoa > Mollusca > Polyplacophora > Lepidopleurida > Hanleyidae > Hanleya > Hanleya hanleyi. Next base: position 18,008 of record JAVTVY010022172.1, read on the forward strand.
CGCTTTCAAAAAATATATGCAACCCCCACATCCGTACGTACATCGTCTTGAATTTCTTTATTCCCATTGGATTTACGCGTGTATGTGTCTGTGGCTTTTCTGTGTGCTTTTATGTGTTTGTGTTTTTCAGTTGTTCTTACAGTATACCTCCTTATGTGACCACATTTACCAGGCCGTTGAAAATATCCTTTTATTTACTGCTGTCCAACACTGTATACCGTTACTTAACCTGTCACGTCCCGACAGATTGTAGTGTAGATCTATAAGCTTTCAATTTAGCGGAGAGAGATAGTCCTATAACTCTCAAAAAGAAAAAAAATTATGATGGAATTGAAGTTATTTTGTTCTTTCTACTCTTTCTAAGACTACTCTTTCTAAGAACTGACTGAAGAATATTAGTACTTCTGTACTCTTTAAATCGTCCGGCATTTCCACGATCGTTCTAGACGATTGAACTTAAAATTCAGGACGAATTCTTGGAGTTCGAGTAAGTTGCTCTTAACTGCAGAGATTCTTTCCTCATTTTCAAGAAAAATATAAAAAAAAAATCATCCTTGAAACACAATTGTCGTCAAATGGCCTGAACAAAACCTGGAACAAAATCCATGAATTATTTTAAGAGTGCATATCAACGAGATTTGAATTTTTCTTGAAATTGAGGAAAGAACCCCTGCAGTTACAAGGACGTAGACAAGTTTTCAGATTTGGGGCGGGAGGGGGGGGGGGTATACTATGACAGCACAATAAGGCGAGGGTCCAGGGGCCGCCTAGGCCCCGGAAGCTCCAGAATCCCAGATGACTGGAGATGCGTTCTTGGCCTTTCCCAGTGAATAAAACTCAACATTAAAACGCACACGTTGTAACCAGTTTTTTACCCCTCGGCCAAAATTTGGCCGAAGGGTATTGTCGTCGTCATGTACGTCCGTCCGTCTGTCCGTCCGTCCGTCTGTCCGTCAGACCTTTCTCGTTACCCTAGGCACACCAAACTTGCAGTGCACATCCGTATGCTCGTGACCCAGAACCCTATTGAATCTGGACCTGGTTGGTTGGAAACTTTGGCGGCCATCTTTAATTTATGCGAAGCCATCACAGGTTTCTTGTTACCAAGATATCTTTAGAACGACTTACCCTAGGCACACCAAACTTGCACTGCACATCCATATGCTCATGACCCAGAACCCTATTGAATCTGGACCTGATTGGTTGGAATCTTTGGCGGCCATATTTAATTTATGCGAAATCATTAATCTTGTGTACCTTAGTACCATTTCTCTGTTCAGTGTGAAACTTGGTGTAGATCATCGATGCATCAAGAAACTTCAAAGGAATGACCAAACCAGCTGCCCTGATTCGGTGAAAACCTTGGCGGCCATCTTTAATTTAATGATATATATCTCTGATACCATTCAAGTGTTCTATACGAAACTTGGTATACAGCATCGATGTATCAAGAGACCTGCAATGTATAACCACATCAGTTCCTCTGAGTGGCGGGAAGGATGGGCGGCCATCTTTAATTTATGCGAAATCATTAATGATCTCTATCTCTGATACCGTTCGAGTACTCGATGTAAAATTTGGTATACATTGTATATCATCGATGCATCAATAGACTTACGATAAATGACAGTTCTGGCGTTTCTGATTGGGTGAAAACCTTGGTGGCCATCTTTAATTTATGCAAAATCTTTAATGATGTATATCTTTGATACCATTTCAGTGTTCTATATGAAACTTGGTATACATCATCGATGTATCAAGCGACTTGCAATGAATAACCACATCAGTTCCTCTGAGTTGCGGGAAGGATGGGCGGCCTTCTTTAGTTTATGCAAAATCATTAATGATCTATATCTCTGATACCGTTCAAGTGCTCGATGTAAAATTTGGTATACATCATCGATGTATCAATAGACAGTTCTGGTTTTCCTGATTCGGCGGAAACCTTGGTGGCCATCTTTAATTTATGCAAAATCTTTAATGATGTATATCGATACCATTTCAGTGTTCTATATGAAACTTGGTATACAGCATCCATGTATCAAGAGACTTGCAATGAATAACCACATCAGTTTCTCTTGAGTGGTGGGAAGGATGGACGGCCATCTTTAATTTATGCGAAATCATTACTGATCTCTATCTCTGATAATCTTCAAATGCTCGATGTAAAATTTGGTATACGTCATCGATGCATCTACAGACTTATGTAATGAATACCGATTTCTCTGATTGGACGGAAACGTTCGAGGCCATTTCTAATGGCAAAATTTTTCATAATCTGTATATTTGTTACTTGACTGCTTGGTGTTCCTGAAATCTTGCTTCAAATTGAATACATTATGAATGGCTGGCGCCCAGAGCCGAGGGGTTTTCAGATGCGCAGCTTCGTATTTTGTCTTTTCTTGCTTTTATGTGTGGGTATTTTCTTTCCAGGGTTATTAAACCTCAAACTTGGTCAACACAAAAAACGCTGTGCACACTGATTAGCTCAGAGACTCATCCAGGTTGTGGTTTTGGATGGAATACGTGTTTTGTACATTTTAGGAGGAATTTATACAGTAGTTTTGTGGGTTCCGAATCACGGTGACTTGCGGATCACTTTCCCAATGAACGCCTTATATTTCTTGCAATAAAGCATCTGTCTAAATCTTTTCTATTTTTATTGGAACGTCTGTTTCTGTGGACCCAAATAAATGTCGAACAACCGACCTGCGTTGTTTGTTTCTCGGTCAATTCGGCATGCGTGTGATTTCTTAAGTGTTGAATCCACGAGAAATAAAATGGCTTTAAGTGGTAATTTCAGTATTCGTTTCAGTGACTGAATCATATGAATGGTCAAACACAATATCTAATGATTTGCGATAACCCTTATCTCGCCAGAATTGTAACATAATGCGGCATAATAATTTTAAGTCACAGAACGGGATAGTCTTCACCCCCTCCCCCCCCCCACTTCTCCCACCCCACCACACACATACCAAAGATTTCAAAATTAAAGATTTCATTATTAAAATTGGGAAAATATATCTGTGTGTCCTTTTCTCTATTTTCTGTTGTCCAGATATAGATGCTAAATAGATGTCCGATGTCCATTTAGAGAGTTTATATATTGTAATCTTGAATATGCGAGTAGAATTCGTTCAGCTGTCAGAAACACGATGGAACGTGTGTGTAACTTTCTTAAATTTGAATCTGAATTCCATGCAGTATATCAGGTCAGATGGGGAAACATTTTCGACAGGTTTCTATTGAACCAGGTCTGTCAGGTTCAATCTTAAATGAATGGTGTCATCCGTGAACAAATAACAAACTATCGAAATCCTGAGAGAATTAATTTAATTAGTGAGGATAATTTCCGTATATGGCATGGTCAGACAGATCAGGCCGTCGTTGTCTATGAAAAAATCTGCCTCAGTAATGGCAATCCAACAAAGTCCAGGCATGTGATACATCATTTTTCGCCTATTGGGATATTGGTGATAGATGACCACTCAGGCTTTACAAAAAAAATATATATATATATATTCTCAGCGGCTGTAACGACCGCTAGATGGCGTGATCCGCTTCTTACCAAAGTGATTCGCAACTGCCCGCGCTGGTGCACTGAGACGGACATGATTTTCTCATTGATTTACAAGTTCGATTAGAGAATTTATACATGCAATTATCGACGACAGATTTTCGTAGAAAATAAGGCCAAGAATCACTCTCAACTCTTAACAACACGAGCGCCAGCAGTCTAGATGTAAAAGACGATTCGGAACTCCCCTATTAACTGTATGCTTAAACATGCCTCGTTTCCTCTGCTTGACCACTTTCCCCTCTGACAAACACGGCCATGAGTTAAGTGCAAATTACCCGAACTCCAAGAACTCGTCTTAAATTTGAAGTTCAATTGTCGTCAAACGTCTAGTACGATCGTGGAAATGCCGGATAATTCGAAGAGTGTAGAAAAACTAATATTCTTCAATCAATTTTTAGAAAGAATAGAGAGAACATAATTCTCACAGTAAAATAACTTCAATTCCATCATAATTTCTTTTTTTTCTTCTTTTTGAGAGCTAGGACTATCTCTCTCTGCTAAATTGAAAGCTAAAAGATCTACTACAATCTGTCGGGACGTGACAGGTTGAGTACCCGTATACGGTGTTGGACAGCAGTAAATAAAAGGATATTTTCAAAGCCCTGGTCATTGTAGTAACATAAGGTGGTATACTGTAAGGATTTATTTATATTTATTTATTTCATTACAAAGTCAACAGGCCAGAAGACCCAATAACAGACTTCGGAAAGTTTAACGAGCTTACGTAATTGTATAAAACATAAAAGTGGAGATATTAGCGTTGATATAACATAATTTTATATTTGATTGCCTGTTTCTTAAAAACTGTTTTCGTATTAAAAATATCATAAGATGGGTTTAATAAAAAGTCATTACATAAAACCATTGTTATTGGGCAGTGGATATCTGAAAAATGAAAACACACAAACACATAAAAGCACACATAAAAGCCAAACACACATCCACGCGTGTACGGATGTGGGGGTTGCGCATATCTTTTGGAAGCGAAAATATAATGTGCACAGTACAACACAGCGAGTTACAGACTTTCCGAGAGATAATTTCATAACAGGTATCATTCCAAGCATGGACTAATATTTAACACCGTTTAAAAGCTATACGATAATGCTGGATAAGCATTATTAATTTCCGCCGACATTTTCTTCGTCGATAGTGGCAGAGCTGATTCGTGAAATGGCGGCCTCACCATACGACCCACATCGCAATAGCTGCTCCTTAAGCATGCGCAGTTCGATTTTGTCCTAAAATACCGGAAGGCGACGCGCGACGGAAAGGGCGACGTCGTGGACGACGTCGCGTTTAAAAAGGGCGACGTCGCGTCGCGTTCTACCAATTAACATTATAAGAACACGACGGGAAGGGCGACGTCGCTCATCCCGTCGCGTTGATGAAAGCGACGCGCGACGCGCGACGGGAAGGGCGGCGTCGCGGGCGACGTCGTGGGCGACGTCGCGTTTAAAAAGGGCGACGTCGCGTCGCGTTGTATCTCTTAACATTATAAGAACGCGACGGAAAGGGCGACGGGAAGGGCGACGTTGCGGGCGACGTCGTGGGCGACGTCGCCCTTCCCGTCGCCTGCGACGCACGACGCAAAAATGGCCGAAATGGAACACCATAGTATCCCCAGCCTGCGGTTTTTGCTTTGACTTCCAATGTCGATTTCCGCTTGACATCAAAGCAGTTTGGCCTGCGATGAAATTGAAACCTGTCACTTATCATACCTTGCAGCGGATTGGCCTAATCAACCAGCTTAGCGAGTTCGCTGATTGGGTTGATTCAGGGGAAACCCCTTCATCTATTTATATCCAGAACTCGTATGGGTAATTAACCAAACCAGTGTATCGATCCCAATAGATCGATCGACACACTGGCTCGCGAGGATGGGTAATGGGTAGAATTTTCAGCTAAACTTACAAAATCATGTGAGCATATATCATCGATTACCTTGTCTGAAACTTGTTTGCAAAATTGTTTTTGTTGGTAAAGTATGTATTGACACACCCAGTGACTGGAACGTTGTGGGCAAACTAAAGTGAAGCTGCGCCACAGTAGGCAGATAGTGGGAAACAATGTAATATGGGTGTCACATAGGCACGTGGGCTTGCCTGTGTCGTATTTCACAAAGAGTATTATCAGGATTATGGTTCGCCTATGTTTTCATAGGCATTCGAAGTGGGGCTTGCCTGTTGTTGTGGTATTGTTACACAGGGGGGGGGGGGGCGTATGATTTTAATAAATTCGTCAAAAATGTTTCCATAGGGATCCGATGTGCAGGTTGGCGTTCAGTATGTAGGTGGGGATCTGTTAAACGCAACATTAAAAGTGTGGAGGAAAACGATGCTGGAATACTATCAAAAAACCATATGACCCCAAAGACAAATAAACTGCATATTTCTGAAAACATCAGAGAACCAAAAGTGATTTCTGTGATTTTTTGTATCGCAGCCACGCTTTTATTGTTTCTGTTCATATGGACATCTTGAATTACATGCTCACACGGCCCCTAGCACCGGCTTGAACCATGTTAAATACAAATATTTCAGAGAGATGATGTAACAGCCAAATCAAGTCATATGTTGGAAAATGATGAACTGTATGACTACCAGAAAAAACGGTCCAAACGAGTGAGTATTTATTGAATGCAAGTTCGTATTCAGAACAAATACCCGTGAAGCCCGACGCCGACCAAGCTCTTCATTCTCCACCATGTTTACAAGTCACAAAACTACAATCACAATGATTTGTACAGAGGGCAAGCCTTGGAGACGAAACGTCCACCAGCAGAATTAAAGGGGTGGTGGAAAATGATACCGGTGTACTAACAAGAAGTCATATGACCCCAGTGACAAGTAAACTGACTGCATATTTCTATAAACATCACAAGAATCGAACGTGATCCCTGTGATGATTTGTATCCCAGTCACGCTTTTATTGTAGCTGCTCATGTGAATATCTTGAATTACATGCCCGCACGGCCCCTGTATTGCATGAGAATACAGAAATATGTGAATATCTAATTGAAAAGGATACTTCAAGAATTGCGTTTAGGTATTCCAATGTGTAGCGTTGATGTTTGAATAATGTGGTAATGAAATCGAACGGCTGCCTGTTCTTAAATAAACACCGATTGGACCACTGGCGTGGAAGAATGCTTCGCTTATAAAGATAAACTTGTCAGAATGACTCGATTCCATGCTCAGCTATACACTAATCTGTGGACGTTAGTCTCGGTTTCGCGCATCATCAGATGTATCGAGATGAAATGTTCGGATATGTCTAATGTGACATACTCTTTATCGTCAGGGAGAGTCACCTTCACATCTACAGGCGTCCTTTATCAACTGACAGCTTTACGATCTACATTTAAGACAATCGACGACAACTGACTGCACAAGCACGAATTGAAATTATACAAGAATAAAAAAACAACTTGAACCTGGCCGTATATCATCATCGTGATCAACTTATCATCTGTGACAAATAGTTAATTACATTGAGCACAATCGAGCACCTGTCTTAATTCACTGTAATAGCCGATTATATTATAACGGAATAGATTTTGACCCTGTGTGCACTATACAATTTCGGGAATGTGCGCTAAACGTTCAATCGATTGAAATAAATGATGTCATTAATACGCATGGTCTTGCACAGTTCAGTGATTGTCATCATGCAGTGTAAGAGATTGTCAGTATTTTATATTGCCTTGAAAAGTTCAGGGATTGTCATCATATATTATTATCACATTTTGTTCTCTAAGATTCAAAATTCAATACCAGGATCAATCCTAAAGAATGCGAAAACAGTTCGATATGAAAATCCAAGACAGAATAAGAAATCATACACATCCTGGGACTCGCCATGTTATATGTTCCATGAATATACAGAAAAGATTCGGAGAAGCTGATTCTCTGGGATTCGATAGACAACATAATTACTATGCTCATAGCTGCTAGAAAACTTTTATATATATATACAAGCCACTGTTTGTGTCAACAATTGAAAGATACGATGTCTATGAGGTTTACCCTTTCCATCTCATCATCTCCGGACGAGAGTACGGAGGTGGACATTCACAATTGTATATTAGCGTATCTACGTACTGCAGGAGAAACCAGCCTACATGGGAATCCTAGGCGAATCCACATTTGAAAATGCAAGTATTGTACATGTGATGTTTATTGAAGACATCATCGATTTTATCTATAATATTATTGCCCATTAAAGTCCATGAAGCTGATGTGTAATTAAATATCTTACCTTCAATTTGACCATTCACCATGTACACGGCGACAATACTCCAACAGAAAATAACAATCCTCATTCTATAGCGGACAGAAGTATACCGAAATCAAATGATAAATCGTCATTTCACTGGTGTCGGAATTATTAATTGACCCAAAAGGTGAAAGAGAACATCTATATATACTCCGTCACGGTTCAGTGCTTTCCAAATATAAATATAAGAAGTGTTACGAAGCTCCCTCTAATTAGAGGGAGCTTCGTAACAATTAACAAAATGTCATGAAAACATCTAATAATAATATAATTCTAATATAATACATTTAAAAAAAAAACAGGTTAAACAAGAGTAGATAACATTTAGCCGGTTCTGGGCCAGGGAAGCCGGGGAAGCCGATGACGTCACAAAAAAAAAAAAATGGGTCGAAGGGTCATAGGAGCGAGCAGGTGCACGGGGTCGTCCGGAGGACGAATCTATTTTTGGCGCGGGTCGGAGTCGCGAGGTCATCGGAGCGAGCAGGTGGCGTCCGGAGGACGAATCTATTTTTGGCGCGGGTCGGAGTCGCGAGGTCATCGGAGCGAGCAGGTGGCTCGAGGTCGTGGAGAGTTCGAAGTTATTTGGCGCGGGTCGAACGAAGGACACGGGAGTCATCGAAGGGTCATCGGAGCGAGCGGGTGCATGGATGTCGTCTTTATATACATACGTAATTTTAGGTTTATTCACAAGAAAGAGTATACATCACGGATGTCACGTACAAGGTAGCTTTGAGTGTATATAGAAAGCATATGTCCGGGTGTATAGAGAATCTAGAAAGAGTATTCGAATTATTGAAGCAAAAGAGAACATTAACTAAGTCCCGGTTAAACTACGTTAATGATATCTTTACCGCAGAAGACAGGGGTGATGCTTTATTGGAGGAAATATCGAAAAGAGGTCCACTGGCCATCAGGGCATTCATCGCTGTATTGAAAGAGACGGGGAATAATCACATCGTCCAGTTGATCACCCAACCCGCCTCCTTCGATGAAGGACAGCGTATATACTTGTTGAATAGATTATCTATGATATATGTTGTGCATCTCATCCCTATTATGGAGCAAATGGAGGAGAAGTACAACACAGGACTAGATATCGGCGACCGAGTTTCTGTCTTATTTGTAAAGGCTCTAGAATGTCTCGATGAAGAGAAAGCTGTAGATGAGTGGATGAGAGACATAGGGAAAGACGGGGAAGTGATGGACTTACTGTGGTTATCGGAATTCCAGAATCTAGAATGGCGAGAAAATCACCTGAAGACGGACGAGTGGAAGTCTAACCTTCGTGTACTCCTAATACGAATGTGGAAGCTCAAGAGATGTTTCACAGTGCCGTATATTAACTTAGAGAAGGACTGTACTTGTTTGTAACGTGTACGCCTTATGAAGACGAACATATGACTTATCGCGACGGACATGTTCGAACTTCAAATTGGTTTTTCCCGGCATTGCCATATATGTTTATTTTTAGCTCTGACGCCACAGACATGTTCGAATTTGAAACCGGGTTTTCCCGGCATTGTCCCATATGTTTATTTTTAGCTCTGACAACCGGTATGTTGATATATCTCGCATGCGCAGTGTACAGCGTTGGAAATGTATATAAGCACGAGTTGTCTTAACGTATCATACTCTCGCTACAACACGAACGCGTCACCGATAGGACGATGGAAGAGATTCACCAACAAGCAATTCGCAAAAACCTTGTCATTCTCATCAAAGAGATAACAGGTGTGTCCACTATATGTGATTCGCTAAGACGAAATATGATATTAACGATGGAAATGTACGAAGACATTATGGCTGAGAAGACAACGAGTAGTCGAGTGCGGCATCTGTTGAACTTGATACCTAAACGTGGTCCGAAGGCCTTTTACGCGTTTGTGGAAGCTCTGCAGAAGACTGGCAACATTACATTAGCCCAACTGTTACAGCCTGAACTTAAGGAGACTTCGAACGTTGATGTCGGCTATAGATCGGTGACTGGGTTCCATTTGGGGTGCAACATCTTCGTCAATGTGGGGAACTCTAAAGGGCACGCCTGCGTGGATATTACCGAGAGTATAGATGCAGTCGACTCCGACCCTTTGCCCCGAATAAAAATCGTACGTTTAACTCGGGAAGGTTGGATGAAGTTGACGGACTATATCGTTACGATCGACGAGCTGATCGCGAAACGCGTAGTCAATACCGGCCCTTTACCGTTGTCAGAAGACGTGTACCTGAGTTACAGCTTCTACCGAGGACAGGGTAAAATTCATGTTCGCCGCTGGAAGAAGAACGAGTATAATCGCAACAAAATCTATCCCTCAAAAGCCGGACAGACTTTGGACCTGTCTATGTGGTCAAATTTGAAGAACTGTGTAGAGGACGTCGACAAAGCCTTGAACGTTATCCATTACGCGAGTGAATATATGATAGACGCTGAAACGGGGTCACGTTTGTTCAACGATAATGGAGAGTGAGTACCAGCGGAATGACTGTATATATTTTTGTGTTCATTAAATCGTAAGAGGAAAATACATCCAAGGAACATAAAACCATAAACTTGGAAAATTCCCGATATTGCTTCAAAAAAGAACCGTTTCATTTGTACTCCGTGTATATATAAATAATGTCAATTTATATCATAGCGTTGTCTTTTATGTGCTCGTTATTGACTCACCAGCTCCGAGCTCCCTCCCGAGCGCCGAGCTCTCCCCACTGCCCCCATTCCAGAGCTCTCCCCCACTGCCCCATCCCACAGCTCCGAGCTCTCCCATCTTTCCCATACCCGAGCTCCGATCTCTTGCATGTAAACGCTATATACATCTGTGAGCCTTCATTATACGTCGAGTGTCGCAGAAGACGAGAGTCATGGCTTACGCATGTCACTTGTGTTCAAAATTATTGTCCAACTTTGAACCCCACGATGGGGATATTTTAGCCGAATCGTTACGTAGAACCAACGTTCAACTCCATGCTATTATCGATACACCCCAAGGTGGGACCGATGAGTCCTCTCAATACCAACGCATGCGTCGTCATCTTATCACGCTCTTAGATGACATCCAATTGCTGACCCGAGTATGTCTTCTACTGCATAAGAAACAGATAGGATCCGAAGACGATACCAGCACAACTACTCGTGCTCAGAATCTGCTGACCCTGCACGTGGCGTTTCAAAGCTTTATGGAGACGCAGCTGGAAACAGCAAATTATCTTCTTCAATCGACTTTGAGTGACAGCGAGGACTCCGAAAACGTCCATTCCCAGTAAAGACCCCTGTAATTCCCTTTACGACATTCCATGTTGTCATACCTACAGTACCGACCGGATTAAAGGTTCTACCTAACGCATTAGGGATTAAGTCCGAGCGCGTTACGATTCACAGCATGCCCGTTAGTAACCCGCTAACGCGGCCTTAGAATGCGTTAGGAGAGCGTTACAAGCAGGTTAGCTGTGAACAATGAGTGCGTTCGATCGCTAATTTAACTGTCTCGTAGGCTCTTCGAGCGCGTTACATCGAACACTAGTTGCGTTAGAAATTTTTAACGACCCCTCATCTCGTCGACAACGCCTATTTTATAGTAATGCGTATATACTGTATATATGTACTTGAAAATGAACCAAACCGTCAAAAAGTATTCAGTTAATATATATATTTTTTTTAATTCGCCGAATGACGGTCAACGTTCATTTTTGACCGTCGGATGTTGAGGTAATCAACTTACCCTTCCGGTTAGATTTTGCTTGGTCAATTTATTATATATTTGTACTTGAGGTCATATTGAGCCCAACTCCTATGGTCATGTCATTATGTAGGAGTTAAAGCAATTAAAAGTATTTGTTTGAGGCGAAATTGTTGTGGCGTATTTTTAGGTAGAAATGGTGATCATGGTGCACCATATCACATATTTTCAAGAAATGTAATAAATAATTCCATAGTATATTTTGGCGTATGATTTATTTCCTTTTAAGGGTGAATAAGAGTGTTAATTATACGACGTTCAACGAAGACATGATCACCATCTGCTACAAGCGAAACACTTCGTCAGTTTGTATCTAACTTTGAAAAATTTCTTTCTGTTTGGTTAAACAGTTGCCCTCCCGGAGATTCATAATTGCATATCGCAGAGAGGAATGCCGTGAAAGTGATAGAACGGGCGATATTTCGTTAAATATTGATCAACGGGGTTATTGAATTTTGTAAGAAAAGATTGTTATCGCACAACTTATCATTTTATTGGAGTGGGGGCGGCGTGGGGAAAAGTGGAATACGTAAGATTGGAATCCAGGGCATTTCCCCCAGTGGACATTTCCCCCAGCGGTCATTTCCCCCATGCACATTTCCCCCACTGGGCATTTCCCCCAGTGGACATTTCCCCCACCCTATATTTTTAGGTTATTTTGATCATAATTTTTAAATAATTTAGCAAAAACACAATTTTTTCCAAATATTTTTTTATTTTCTATTAAAAGGATATAAGGATTTTCACATATGTTTTACGATAAATGAGTGAATAGTGATAAGATATTATACATATACACAGTATAGCAATATTATACAGTCTTGTAGCACATTTTAAGACAATATAACACATATTTGTACAATTTAGTTTTACGAGAAAGCACATTATATATTATATAGCACATTTTTAAACAATATAATGCATGGATCAGATAGTGATAACATAACATATTCATATACATAGTATATATTTTAACATTTTATGAAAACATATCACATAGTGGTAAAATAAAAGATGTATTTTTAAACAATATAATTTTGTTCTATTTTTTACCTCAGTTTTCACTTTAGTTCAATTTTATTCTCATCAAAGGGCTTCGTGACACCGACCTATACGAACAGTTAATGTTATGCTATATATCATGAAGACATCTTTTATGTTGTTTTAAAATGTGCTATAAGACTGTATAATACTGATATATACTGTATATATGTATTATATCTTAACACTATGTGACTCATTTATCGTAAAACGTATGTGCTATAAGACTGTATAATACTGATATATACTGTGTATATGTATTATATCTTAATACTGTGTGACTCATTTATCGTAAAACATATGTGGAAATCCTTATATATAGAAAAAAACAAAATAAAAAAAACAAACAAACATGATACATTTATACTGGTCAAATTGCTAATGGTTACAGAAGTAAATAAAAGAAAACAAGACTCGGCACATATCAGTACAAAAACTACCCCAGTTAGAGTCCGTTCCATACAGGGGATTTTAAGATATATATATATATATACAATGTAACACCGATGAACATTCACCGGTGTGTACATTGCTGTATGTAGTACATAGAGGATTGGTTCTTATTAAAACAACGATGAAGTTATGTCATTGAAGTACAATATTAAAGGGTAGTGTATACAGTATGCCACTCCCATTGATGTTGGTATTTTCAATAAGTCGACAAAACTGACAGATAAACAGAGGTGGCATGAGCAGCGAACAGGTTAGACATTGAACAGGAGTGGCACTGATATGATGTTCTAGTTTGAGACCAGGGCTTAGTTTTGATATGTAAAGTAATTCTATAATATGAAGTTTGTAATCTGAGCTGCCAGACTCATGAGTAGACTGGAGAGGGCTATGGCCTGCAGTCAAACAATGTTCGCCAAAGGCAGATGTTTTGTAGAGTTCTGAGGCAATATTATGTTTCTCAGATATCTCCTATACATGTCTCGTAGTTTGTCCAATATTACAGCTGCCACAGTTAATTTTGCAGATATCATTGGATCGGCAATGTTCTTTCTCTCTGTCTTTGAATTGAAAATATCCACCAGTCGATGAGACAGACAGGTATTCATACAACTTTTACACTGGGGACTAGGTTCTGAAGTGAGCTAAATTCTCTATTTAGGCCTTTGATTTTTGGACCAATATGTGGTATTTTGACAAAAAAAATAGGCCGTTCAGATACTTTGTGATGATGCTGTGGATCAGCCAGTGTAGAAACCCATTTTTTTGCTAACATCTGTTTGATATGGTCCAGTTCACATGAAAACAATTTGTAACTTATACATAATTTGTAAGCTCTATCTGTAAGTTCTTAGTCAGATTATTTTTTTTGGTGATTAGTGGGTATGTAACTTGATCATTTTGTATATAGTCCTGTATATGTTGGTTTCCGATAAACACTAATAGTGACCATATTGTCGGTCAAGTCAGTTTACGAGTACATCAAGAAATGACAACAGTCTATTATATTCTTCTTCGCATGTGAATTTCAAGTTTGAATGTTTTTGATTGATGTGATCCAGGAATAATTTGAAGTTTTGCTTCCTACATGTCACCAGGACCGTGTCATCAGCATAGCGACGGAAATAACACATGCCGTGTTGGTGTTGAACTGGTGCATCTCTCCATATAGCAATTTAATTACCCCAGAGGTTTTTATCCAACTATCACTGTTTCCCCAATGGGAATGGGATTCTGGATAAAGCCCGGCAATAGAATATCCTTATAAATTATCTGCCAATCAAACCGATATCAGTTGCCAGTCGCTTGTATTTGCAAGCACCAAACATTCACACATTCACATTCATACACACATTCAGTGCGGTGAAAAACCAAAATCGCAAATTACGGATACTTTATTCTTGGTGTTAACTCGAGTCCGCGGTACATTCAACTGAGGCTCACTGGAGTGCTTATCTGTGGTAGTACAATCTGATAAATTTGGTAAAATTGCTTGGAAACATTTTCACCAGAGTTGCTTAAATCGTGATGGAAGCATACTTGATGGAAAGATAGTATGTGCAGAACAAGAAAATTCGGCACCTAAAATGCCATTTATTACAGTTTTTACAACAGCGATAACAGTAGTATACAAACAGTCTTTGCGGTGGAGAATCCCTCACTGCGCATGCGCAGAACTTGGTTTGCCTTATGTGCGCATGCGTGAGTGAGGGGTGAGTGAGGGGTGAGTGGAGGTGGGTTCAAAATGGCGGCCTGTGTGGTTGTGGAGTGGAGGTAAGTATCCGCCATTTTGAACCCACCTCCACTCACCAGTGCACTCATTGACACCGGTGAGTGGAGGTGGGTTCAAAATGGCGGATACTCACCTCCATGTGAGTGAGGGGTGAGTGGAGGTGGGTTCAAAATGGCGGCCTGTGTGGTTGTGGAGTGGAGGTAAGTATCCGCCATTTTGAACCCACCTCCACTCACCAGTGCACTCATTGACACCGGTGAGTGGAGGTGGGTTCAAAATGGCGGATACTCACCTCCCACCACACCACCACACAGGCCGCCATTTTGAACCCACCTCCACTCACCGGTGTCAATGAGTGCACTGGTGAGTGGAGGTGGATACAAAATGGCGGATACTCACATGCCGCCATCTTGTACCACCTCCACACCGGTGTCAGTCAGTGCAATGCCGACATCACTTCAATTATAGTCGAATAATAAAATGGGACATCTTATCTTGATTTTCATCTGACTAATAATAGGATAAAAATAAAATTATAGCATTGCTAGACTAGAATATCAAGTCCTGACACATACATGCATGTAGATGCTGCTCAATGTGTGGGCGGTAGGTTTCAAAATGGCGGCCTGTTGTTGTCCACCATTTTGAAACCCACCTCCCACAGTTACAAAATGGCGGCCTGTTGGTGTCCACCATTTTGAAACCCACCTACCACAGTGTTTCAAAATGGCGGCCTGTTGTTGTCCACCATTTTGAAACCCATTTCCCACTACACATGTATAAAAAAAAACGTATAAAAGGAGTCGATTTTTAGGGATAGGGGTGTATTCAATCTGCCTTACCTGACCTGCCTGCCTGCCTCCCTGCCTGCCTGCTTCCCTGCCAGTCATCCAGCCAGCTTGCCTATCCGCTTGTATGAGACGAAAAGCATGAGACGTGGAGAAGATTTCCCCTTGGACCCAGCAGCATCTCCGGTTGAAGTCTTGCCTGAAGACGAGCGTGTGAGAGCATCAGCACCTCCGGTTGAAGTCTTGCCTGAAGACGAGCGTGTCAGTGACATTTTGAAAATGACACATCATCCTATCCGTGCTCCTGTAATACTCCCTCCGTGGTTGCTTCATCGACACGGCCTGTATTCACAGCAGGGGCAAAGGGGCCCTACAAAGACCGGAAATGTCTGTTTCGGTGTTTGGCCGTACATCTGGATGAGTGTAACCCCACGGGTTGTGAGACAGTGGCCGATGGCTATTGGGAGGAGTATTTAGAGCAGCAAGACTTGGATACGCGGCACTTCCGTGGAGTACCCTTTAAGAATTTGGACGACGTAGAAACACTGTTCGATATTAATATCTTTGTTTATCGATTACGATGCGAACAGGGGGGTACATTTGTGGTTGAAATGGTTCGGCGATCCACAGAACGGTATGCTGATACCATGAAAGTCAATGTGTTCGACGACAATGGCGTGAGTCATTTTTCCCTCATTACCAATATGAGCCAGTACGCACAGTCTTTCAGTTGTGCCCAATGCCATCGGGTGTTTAAAAAGTCTTACAACTTACATCGCCACGAGAAAATCTGTGACAACAGTGTCAAGCGAGTATATCATAATGCACCTACTATTTTCAATGATGAATTCAAACAAGTCTTGTTGACGAACTATTGAGAACAAGTGTTGAAAAAACATTTACCATACACATTTATTGATCTTGAGAGCGTATAATTGTATTAAAAAATTCAGAGTTTTTTGACTGTTAATTGTATTAAAAAATTCAATACTCATATATAATTGTATTAAATTCAATACCCTTGTGAATACGTTCATTCTGTGTTAAATGCTTCACTTTGATACCTTACTCGTTCCCATGGGTCATTAGGGGTTTCCCTAGCTCCACAACGTCTATTTCCATACCCTTCGGCCATCGCGCATGCGCAGAATGCCGATAGTTCAATCCCAATCGTCCCTAATGGCCCAATCGGGTCGAGTGAGGTATCAATGTGAAGCATTCATGAAATGCTTCAATTTGATACCTCACTCGACCCACTACCTCCAAAATAAAAAAATCTTCACACACAAGGTGTTGATATCGATCTTCAAAATAGCCTTTTTGGAGTTAGGGGAGCCCCTAGTGGTCCAATGGGATCGAGTGAGGAATCAATGTGAAGCATTTCACGTCAGCTTCAATTTGATACTTCACTCGACCCACTACCTCAAAAATAAAAAAAAAATCACCTTGTGTGTGAATTTTTTTTTTTTTTTTTTTGAAATTTTTTTTTTGGAAAAAGAATAATGGGGGCTGGTGTTATTTTTGTGTGCTTTTGAAAGAAGTTTCCACTTCCGGAAAGATGGGTTGGCCCTGAAAAGGGCCTTTGAAAGTGTGATACGACACTTAGGCGCGATATATTCGCTTCAATGTTGGAAATCCTGCATGGTCTTCAGCCGAAGTCATTATACTTTGAGTGTCGACAGGCGACGTCATCGTTGTTGTTGTTGTAGGTCTACTAGTATTTAACCAGGGCAGCTCCCCGTCTTGTTCCCCACCCTCCGTCACATCACTGTCGTTTTCTTCTATGACTTCCATTCTGTGTATGTCTTGGTCCTGTGGTTCAATTCGCATCCGTCTATTCTCTTCTGCTCTCACATCTCGCCGGAGTTGTTCTGCAAGTTCTTCGGTACTACGTAATAACGTGGCTTCGTCTTCAATAACCCTTTGAAAACTTGTGGTTATCGTCAATCCTCCTTCTTCTTCATGGCTAACCCTCTCTCTGTGTTGTTCAGCAGCATGTCTCGGATCTCGAGTCGGATGGTGCGTAAACA
Organism: Hanleya hanleyi; assembly: GCA_036873755.1. Lineage (NCBI taxonomy): Eukaryota > Metazoa > Mollusca > Polyplacophora > Lepidopleurida > Hanleyidae > Hanleya > Hanleya hanleyi. Next base: position 35,641 of record JAVTVY010022172.1, read on the forward strand.
GGGGTCGTCTTCTAAAACTCATGATTTGTATTGGTGAATAAATGTCAAAATATACGTTATTTATAGTCTAGTGGGATGGGAGGGAGGTGAGTACAAAATGACGGCCATCCACAGGCCGCCATCTTGATCCCACCTCCACTCACCGGTGTCAGTCAGTGCAAGATAGGCTGGCCCACTGTATAGTGATTGGGAGGTGTGTACAACATGGCGGCCATTCACAGGCCGCCATCTTGTATGCATCTCCGGTGTCAATCAGTGCAAGATAGGCTGGCCCACTGTATAGTGTTACCCTTGTCCCAGCATTAAAATTTCCTATTATTTTTCGATAAAACCCGTTACAATTTTCAGGGAACTATTGTAAGACTGTCACCCATAGTCTACACGTTTTTTTAGTCAGGAAAATCAATTTATTTCCAATGTACCTGGTGTTTTATACTATCGTACACTAATTTTATGGGTTTAAAATCACTAAAAAATTAATAAAATAACCGTAGTGTGTAGCGTTAGACTGTTAAATTTTTTTAAATACAATACACTGAATTGCCTGAGTTCAACTTGCAATAAAATTATAGGTGCGTTATGCTTCACATTGATACCTCACTCGACCCGATTGGACCATGAGGGACGCCCCTAACCCCAAAAAGGCTATTTTGAAGATCGAGATCGATCTTATTTTTCTTTTATTTTTATTTTGGAGGTAGTGGGTCGAGTGAGGTATCAAATTGAAGCATTTCATAATTCAGGGACTAGTATTAAAAATTTCAGCCGTCTAGCCCTTGACTACGCCATGATTTTATAATTTTTACCGAGTTTTCGAGGCGTAATGTTCAAATACGGAAATACGGAAAACCCGGTACATTAAAAATAAATTAATTTTCTGGATTAAAAATATAGGAAGTCTATCACTTATCACTCTATACGAGTGCCCTGAAAATTCCAGCCCGTTTCTTTCAAGAGAACTGTAGAAAATGAAGAAAACATAGCCTTCGTTTTTACGGCAAGAAAACACAATCTACGCAGTTGCCGAGTCAATTTTCGTGTCAAACAGAGTTGCGTCCCATTTTATTATTCGACTATAATTGAAGTGATGTCGTCTTGAAAAGTGCCGGGCGGGTAATCTGTTAATAAACTAATACACAGAAATGCATGATGCTGCTCAATAATGGATTCCGCTTGAAAGAAGCCGGCCGGGTATTCTGTGAATAACCAATACATCGGGGTTTGGCTCTCTGACAGCCCTATATATTGTTCTGATAATTATCAGGACTTGATATTCTAGTCTAGCAATGCTATAATTTTATTTTTATCATAGTATTAGTCCAGACTATTAATTTATGCACTCGGGGAGCGTCTACAAAAATAATTGCAGTGTTAAATTAATTATTTTCCCAGGGTATAATTTTTTTATTTACAATTTTTTTACTCAAAATTAGCAAGAATCGATCTATATAAATTTTTGTCGGGCTAGTATTTTTGTCATTCTTCATTATGGCATCGCCGGGCAAAGAACTCGCGTTCTTTCAAGTGACGTCTAAGGTGATTCTTATCGTGTACGAGCATGAATTGCACCTTATCGAGGAACATCCTGCAGAAGTGAAATTAACTTTAAGCCTTGCCGGGTGGACTCTATTGACGCGTATGTTACAGGGCAAAGAACCCGAAGTAGATTTTATGCATGTCGGCGTCGGTGTCTATCTACGGAGTGGCCGAGAGGATTCGTTTTTTCCCCGGATAGAAGAATGTGGGGGTAGCGCAATTGTACTTTGGCCAGCATTATGGCAGGCCCTGAAAGCTATTATTACGGAAGTTCATGATCTACTGTACCCTGAATCGAATTCCATCGTTACCCGTACGCTAACCCCGGATTGTACTTTATTATTATATCCCGGGCGCGTCGAGCTTATTGATGATGATTCGCGATGTTGGTGCACGCCAGAACCGGCGCGTGTGTCTTTAACCTCGGAAGGCTGGGCTACCTTGAAACGTGTGTTATTCGGTCATCTTGATGGAGAAAGTATACACCTGTGTAGCGATGTATATATTTTTCGGGGACCTTATTTTGCCCGACTGATCTGTCTCAAGCGAGGGGGATTTACGCTGGATCCCGATTTATGGACGGCTTTGCAACAAATAGTGCCCGTGGTGGATAAAGAACTCGCTCCACACGCGCCGCCTCTCACAGAATAGGGCCTGAAAGACTATAAATACCAGGGGATGAGACAGAGTGTGTATCATTCTCGACATTGAGAGCAAGCATGTCGCTACCACTACGAGCCATCCTGCCTCTTACACCCAGTGTGAGGTTATACGTTTATGCAGATAAAGTCACCCTGGTGAAAGACGATCAAGCTATTTACTGGACGCCCGCTGAGAGGCTACCGAATCCGAGGGTGACACTACAGCGTGATGGGTGGAATAAATTTAAACGGGTGTTGAGCGGTGAGTTGGACGGAGATCTCATCCACCTGGACAATGCCATGTACGTATATTCCGAACCACCCCTCTGCATACGTCTGGGCCGCTACAAAGACCATGCGCGCAGTATCAGCCTAACGCCCTCTGTGTGGGAAGCCTTGAAGAAAATAGTGCCTATTGTGGACCAGTTATTTACACCGGACGATCGATCACCCGAGCAATTGGCGTGGGTTCGTGCTATAGAAGACGCGCTAGCTGAACCTCATGAAAAACTACATGATGCAGTTTTTCGTTTCTGTAAACCAGATACTACAGCCGGAAAAAATCCTATATGTAGTGAAGGCCCAGAGACTAGAGTGTCAGTGTCACCCCATGAAGAGAACCACACGGACGATCCAGAACAATGAAGAGAAATAAGAAGACCGTGATACGGCGGTCGGGCAAAAAGGAGAAGTCGATTAACCAGGTGTTAACCGATTTATATTACAATCCGACGAGTCCAGCCGCCTATAGCGCGGTGGGGGCGCTAGCTCGAGCGGCCCATTCTCAAGGCATTAGTCGAACTCAAGTTAGAGACTGGTTAAAAACTCAAGACACCTATAGTCTACATCGAGCTGCCCGACGTCATTTTCGCCGTAACCGGGTGATCGTCGGCGGGATAGACGCGCAATGGCAGGCGGATTTAGTGGACATGAGTCGATTTGCACCTGACAATGATGGACATCGGTACATATTGACCTGTATCGATATTCTATCCAAGTATGCCTGGGTCCTCTCCATTCGTACCAAAACAGGAAAGAATCTCATAGCCGCGTTTCAGCAGATTTTCAAGACGGGGCGCAAACCTCTTTATTTACAAACCGATGAAGGCACAGAATTTCTCAACCGACCCTTTCAAGCCTTTCTTAAGAAACAGAAGGTATTTTTTTTTCATACGTACAACGAGACGAAAGCTTCGGTGGTGGAACGCTTTAATCGGACCTTCAAAGGACGCATGTACAAGTATTTTACTGCCCAAAACACTCGACGCTACCTGGATGTACTCCCTCAACTGGTGCAAGGCTACAATCGCGCCTATCATCGCAGTATCCAGCGAGCGCCCCGTGAGGTGACAGAACGCAACGAACATCAAGTGCGTGCTACGCTGTACTCAGAAGACAGTCCACCCCTGACGGCACCCCGGTACAAACGTGGAGATGTAGTGCGGATCAGTAAAGTGAAAGGCCAATTTGAGAAAAGTTATTTGCCCAACTGGAGTGACGAACACTTTGTCATCGTTCGCCATAAACCTCGACAGCCCCACGTCTATCAACTGGAAGATCTACAAGGCGAGAGATTGCAAGGCACGTTTTACGAGGCAGAATTACAACCCATAGTGAAAACATCGAAAGACTACTACACGGTGGAAAAGATTTTGAAAACGGAGCGTCGACGGGGGATTCCCTATCATTTCGTCAAATGGCAAGGCTGGCCTCGTTCCTTTAATTCCTGGGTGTCCGGCCGTGACATGAAACGTCTATAAAGGCTAACGCCTATCACCACCTGCCTTCAGTATAGGAATGTACCATGGATAGTACACGTCTACCCTTATTGTTACGATCTCCAAAAGCACAAGTCGGTACTGTGGTGTGTCTAGTAGTGGTTCTGGGTACGCTATTTACCGGTGTGTTCTACGATTTGTCGTACGTGATATCCTGTTTCAACACCCTGCGTTCTCCATCATCCACCACGACCACACTGCCTACACCAACCAAGACGTCAAGGGTCCGCCACGTATCAACCCAGACACCTACGTTTCCAGCCCAGACGTCGTCTACTCCAGCCACCACTACGTTAATACCTTTTACCCGCTACATCCAGCCATCCACGACCACTCCACGTGATCTTCCGTTATCCCTGAGAAGCGATCCTTCCACCTCATCACCACCCCCCTCTAGTACCACCACGACACCGTTAAACATATTTGCAGTGGATCCTCGTGAATCACCACGTTTACCCCGACAACGGTATACCTTCGAGTACGATCCCCGGCGGTATCCCCGACAACTGGGTGGGCTTCTAAACGTCGAGGGCAAATCACCCCATAAAGAAAAACGATGGACCCACGATGGCAGCATCCATTCACGTGCCTCATCGCTGGACCGACAGGGTCGGGAAAAACGCACTTTGTTCAACGTCTCATCCAACATGGGTCAGCCCTGATTTCACCCCCTCTAGCTCGCATCCTGTGGTGTTATGGCGCTTGGCAACCCGCGTACGAGGCACTGGCCCGTGTGCCGGGACTCACCTTAGTGGAAGGCTTACCGCCTGAAGATACACCCCAAGACACTTTGGTAGTGGTCGACGATCTCATGACGGAAACGGATAGTCGAATCACCCGTCTCTTTACCAAAGGCAGCCATCATCGTCGATTGAGCATCATCTACATCGTACAGAATCTCTTCAGTAAAAACAAAGAACACCGGAACATTAGTTTGAATGCTCAGTATGTGGTGTTATTCAAAAACCCCAGAGACGCTTCCCAAATTACCCACCTGGCTCAACAGATGTACCCTAAAAACACGGCCTTTGTACGAGAAGCCTTTGAAGATGCGACCCAACCTGCTCACGGCTATCTACTCATCGACTTGAAACAAGACACGCCCTCCACCCTGCGATTGCGTACCCTGATTTTTCCCGGCGAGATACAGACGGTGTACACCCCCAAATAAAAGAGGATAAAAAGATAAAAGAAGAAGACAAGGTACTCGAGCCCTCATTCTATCATCATGTCTGCACGCGTACGCAAGCACGCAGCGACCTTGCGGGTATTACGCAGCGCGCCACCGGAGGTGGGCCGGGCCCTGGTGCGCGGCGCGGATGCCGACTTGGTCCGGTGTTTGTGTGAAGTGGCTCATAATGTATTAAAAGGCAATGTTCCACTCAGCCCTCTGCAGAAAGGGAAATTGCAACGGCACAAGGCGGGTCTCCGAACGTTGGTCAAGAAGACGGGCAGTGTCAAGAAAAAGAAACAGGTGTTACAGCGAGGTGGATTTCTTGGCGCACTTCTCGCTCCCTTAGCCGCTACTGTACTGGGCCCGTTACTCGGTTCCATCTTGGGACGCTAAAACCATGGACCATACGAAAAAAATGATGCTGGTCGAACCTCGCCTGTTACAGAGTTTGCAATCCCCCTATCCCGTCCCGGCCACAGTGCAACAACTCCAGTCTCTGGATGAAGAGATGAATAGTATACTGCAACGTCGACTGCCCGATCACGAGAAAATTCAACTCTACCATCATACGCTGAACCAGTACCAGACGTTTATGGATCAATATAGAGGAAGGAGTACACAACCACTACCTACCACCACCACGCCCACTACATCCCCACCACCACCACCGTCATCCTCGGCCTCACCTGAGCTGGAACAGGAAGTGTTGGCCAGTGTGCCTAAAGCCTACAAGACCAAGGCCCGTTTATTGTTGGATCGGGTGAAACAGAATGCCGATATGGATTGGAATGCGGAAGGAAACCTACTGATTCGCAACCAAGTGGTGCCGGGGTCTCATATCACGGATTTAATCAACGATATGGTGCGTTCTCGCAAACACTCTAATCCACCGGGCTGGGAAGCCTTTGCTCAGGGGTTAAAAGACACGCACACCCCTCAAGAATTGGTAGGAAATCGTGAACGCTGGAAGTGGATGCAAGCCCCCTCTCGACGTCTCCCCACTACCCGGGAACGTGTGAATGGCAACCGCACACGCCACCCAAAACACCCGCACGGCGGCCACCTACTTCGTCACCTCTTTGGATGCAAGCTCCCTCTCGACTTCCCCCTATCTGGGAACGTGGTGAATGGCAACCGCACACGCCGACCAAAACACCCGCACGGCGGGTACCTACTTCGTCACCCCTTTTACCACGCCATCCCCTGCAAAGCCCCAGAGCTAAGTCACCGCGACGATCACAACGCCGAGGTCAGGCGCCCAAGGCGTGGGAACCCTACTAAGAACACCCTACTAATAACCCCTATAAAAACCCGGTGCAGAAGCCAGAACAACTCAGTCGTCATGTTTTACCTGACGTTGCCCAGTAATAGCTCACTCGACGTGTTTCCTGACAACACCTTGACCAAGTATGTCACGCAATTACCCCAACCGTTACATTTACCGGGACGCTGGGAATGTGGACTGGTGGATATTCAATACCCTTACTCATGGTACAACGTACAAGACGGAGAAGTATGGTACGAAGTGACCTACGAAGATAAAGTCTACAAACTCATTCTCCCCCAAGGCCAATACGATACGCCGCAGAAGTTCATAGAGGGTCTGAATGGCTTGATGGAGTACAAGGCCCTAAAGTTCAGCACGGATGATCCAACACGCCTGATAGCCTTGCGCTTCAAGAGAAACATATTCTTCGATGTCAACGTACACAACGAGAAGAGCTCTATCATGCTGACCGCTAACGTGAAGGTGAAACTCAGTCCTACACTACACCAAATGTTAAGGCTGCCTTACAGCGTCTACAAGGGAGCCACCATTGCCAACGGGACTTATTTGATGGATATGAAAGTAGGTATGTACGCACTGTACGTCTACGCGGATGCCGTGGACAGCCATATTGTGGGTGATGTGAACACACCTCTGTTACGGGTGGTGCCCATTAGCAAGACGTATGGCGAACAAGCCACCGAGAGTTTCAACCATATAATGTACCTGCCCGTACGCCATACCGATATCACCACGATCACGGTGGATATAAGAGATGACACGGGACGTCCGATACCATTCGAACGAGGAAAAGTGGTGCTGACACTTGCTTTCCGACAAGTTCGCTCTCCTCACTTCGTATAATGTACGTGCCTTACCAGTGCCATACGCCCAGCTATGTCGACTACTACAAGAAACAAACGGGAGGAAGCTTGCCCATGTTTAGCGGGGCACGCATGCAACGCGGTCACGGATTGGGAAACATACTGGGCAGCATTGTGAAAACGTTTTTACCCATGGTGACACGGGGTGTGAAAGCGGTGGGAAAACAAGCGGTACGCAGTGGATTGCGCGTGGCCGGTGATGTGATGGAAGGCACAGCACCCCGACAAGCCTTCAAACGCCGGGCTAAAGAAGCGGGCAGCGTCTTGATCGCCAAAGCCCTTAAAAGACAAAGACCGACACTCCCCAGATTCATTCAACGTCCAACACCCCAGAGGAGAAGGACTAAGCCCCAGAAGAAAAAGAAGAAGAGAAGTAGGAGAGACATCTTCGCATAATGGCATTCATTCACTCCGAGTCATGTCCGTCTACCAACAGTGAATTGGATTTGTGGACTATTCCACCCACCCAAACGAGTATAGCCGAAGGACGTTGGGTAGAACATCGACCCCTGGCTAGCCTGACGGGAGTGGGCCCCGTGGAATTTTCCATTGAAAACAAAGATACGGCCTACCTGGATTTAGCCCACACCTACTTGTACGTGAAAGCCAAAATAACGGCCATGGATGGGACGGACATAGAGGACGATGCGAAAGTAGGCCCGGTGAATCTTTGGCTGCACTCCTTGTTCCAACAGGTGGATATAGGTCTGAACGATAAACTCATCAGTACGTCCACCAATACGTACCCGTACAGAGCCTACATGGAAACGCTGTTGTCGTACGGTATTGATGCCAAAGAATCACACTTACAAGCTGAGCTGTACTTCAGGGATAGACCCGGACACCTGGACACCATAACCGGTAACAATGCTGGGTTCACGGCACGCAAAGAACTGGCAGCCAAAAGCAAGTCCATCGATATGATGGGACGACTGCACGCCGATCTGTTCATGCAAGACCGCTACATGATGAACGGTGTAGCCATCAAGATCAAGTTGATCCGGTCCTTACCCACGTTCGCCTTAATGGCCGGTGGAGAGGGAGATATCCATTACCATATCGTCATTGAAGATGCAGCCCTGTTTGTCCGTACGGTAGATTTGCAACAGGGCGTGTTGCTGGGTCACATGGAAGCCTTATCGAAAAAACCAGCCCAGTACCCCATCCGACGCGTACAGACCAAGGTGTTCTCTGTGCCATCAGGTACGATGATGGCCAATCGTGAAAATTTATTTCTAGGGGATCTGCCTAAACGTCTTACCCTGGCGTGTGTGACCAACACCGCATTCAATGGAAATTGGGCTGAGAATCCGTTCAAATTTCAACATTTCAACATTAACTTTGTGGCACTGCACGTGGCCGGCCATCAAATTCCAGCCCGTCCATTACAACCGGACTTTACTAACGGAAACTATGTGCGGACCTACCTGAACCTGTTTACAGCCACAGGACAAAACAACCAGGACGAAGGCAATACCATCAGTCGAGACGACTTTATGAAGGGGTACACATTGTTCGCCTTTGACCTCACCCCCACCTTGGAACACGATCATCAACTGGCTTTGCTGAAGAAAGGAAACCTACGGTTGGAACTGCGTTTCTCCCGCCCTCTACCCAGCACCATTAACGTGATTTGCTACGCCGAGTTTGATAACGTCATCAGCGTGGATCAGCAAAGAAACGTGCTGTGTGACTTCTCCACCTAACATGGATACAGAGCAGCTGATGGACATACTCCAGCGAGATCCCAAGATCCCCTTTCGAGGTGTGTTTCCACGCAATGTGTTTCCCACCCACTCCACCACCCCAGCAGCCTACATCCTGAATACAGACACGAGGAGTCGACCCGGTGAACATTGGATAGCTGTGTACGTGGACACCCATGGCCAAGGCGAATACTTTGATTCCTACGGACTTGCACCCCTCCATGCCGATTTGGAGAAATTCATGGACGTCTCTACTACAATGTGGCGTTGGAATACGCAAAGATTACAAGGCCCCTTGAGTAGTGTGTGCGGACAGTACTGTGTGTTTTATCTCATTCACCGGAGTACAGGACATTCTATGCCTTCCATTGTACATATGTTTGATGATTATTGTCAAGCCGAAGACCGTGATGTCCTCGTCTATGACTGGACGGCCTCTCGTTTTAATATGCATGCTCCATTTCTCTGGTTAACTTAAAAAAATGTACTGCGCGCGCGCAGACCCCTTGTTTATTATTGTTATGACGTTGTTGTTCTGACGTTGAATAAAAGATGAAAAAAACACAATGATGGGTTTTGACTTTTTTTATTATTTAAGTCAACAAGAAAGGATTAGACTATATATATATATACAAATAGAATACAGGGTACACATAGTAGGGTTAAGGTACAAAAAATGCCAGGAGTAGGATTCGAACCTACGACAGCATTTGCCGACCTGCATTTACACACAGGCGCCTTAGACCACTCGGCCATCCTGACTTTTACATTTGTGTATCCACAGTTATAGGTCGACATTTACAAGTCCAAGTAAGTGGTGCTCACACCGTCGGCCAATACTTTTCGTTTGGGATAAAAGAAAGTAAAGGCGTCTCGTTGCTGGATGTAGGTGCGCATCTGGTGGTCCACCACCCGGAATCCTCGGTTAGTGCCACTCGCACTGGCCTGGCTTTGCAACACGCCCAGGTAGAGAGCTTTGTCTATGTTGGGATCGCGCCGGCTCACTCCTTTACAGCTAAACTTATCCTCTCCATCTCCTCCGTAACAGTAGTAGGTCTTGGAGGAGAGCGCAATCATAGCATCTCCGCTCCACTCCAGCTTGAAGAGCCCGGGTGTCCGCTTGTCGTAGGTGTAGTGATCGCGTCGGGGTAGCCACTGGTCCCGTTCCGCTTCATATTGTGCCCGTAACTCGGGTTTGACGAGTGACTCCCAGTCCGGGTGGGAATCTGTGTCCATTTCCATGAGTTGCCAATCGGTTGGGTGAAAATACACACCCATAAAATCATAGATGAATTCCAGCATCCTCAGCTTGGCCACCTGATAGACCATACATCCAATCTGCAGGGGTAAATTGTACCGGATCGTCTTCTTGGCTGAAGTGACTTCATAGGTGTCGTCATCGATCACCTCCACGGACCGAAACAGAGGAGAATTCACTCTTTTGCGGGCTTGGGTAGTAGTACAAATGTTCACGTTGACGTGCTTATCTTGGTTCGTTACTGTTTTTCCGTAATAACCATTGCCAGTGAGTTTCCAAGATTCAGCGATGATGGCCTGACTCGGGTATTCATCACCTTGACGACGGGCCTTCGTCACGAGGTCCGCATTCTCGGCAAAACAAGCCTCAGGTACGTACTGTATTACCTGATATATTTGAGTAATTTCCAAACCGTGGTTCATGTACCACTGCAGTAAGGGGGTGCCCAGCAAGATTTTCTCGCCCCACATACTTCCAATCAACATGCGGCGAGGTTTAGGCAAACACTCGTGTTGCTTCGCATAGGCGCCCATGGTCTCTCCAATGTCAGACCGACCCACCAGCGTGTTCTTGAAGATAGGCGGACACTGGGCGAAGAGGGGCTTGAGAGTGTCGGGAACATGCAAATCACATTCTACAAAGCCGTAGAGCTGTCCCGAACGAATGGCGTCCAACATCTGGGGCAGACTCAGCAGTCGCCGACGACTCAAGGGGTACTCACGTTCTTTTAGGAACCGTTGTAAATGGGGCAGGGCCTGGCACATCGTGTGAAATTCACACTCCCACATTTCTATGAGATGGTATCCTCGCTCTTTGACATAATCTCCGTTGGTCACTACTTCTTCACGTAATTCTTTTGCCGATTTCCCACGTCGCTCATTGAAGCGTCCAGCGCTGAAATGGCATTCGTGGCCGTGCCAGTAACAGCCATAAAACTGGAAAACGGTCGGTGTGCCTTGTACAAGGGCAAACCCATCGACGGGGAGACGGCGATCTCCTATCCGCTTCTCTGTGGCGTTGGTCTGGTGACGAATATAAATCGCCCGTCGATAGGCTTCCCAGTCCAACCACTGGTCGGCGAGATGTTTGTAAGGTGTCCGTTGCGGTGTAAAATGCCGACCTTCTGCCAACCAACGTGTATAATGCCCACTGGGCATAGGTTGGGCGAGAGACCACAAGTACAAGGCATTGGCGTCAAATCCAATGATTTTGGCACACGGTTTCCCACTGGGGAGAGTAGTCACATCCTTCTCATGGTAGCGGTGAAAAATAAGGCTAGGGCCACCCACAATGTTCCGCTTCAAACAATCGTGCATGTCTGCATCTTTTTGTTGTATGAGTGAAAAGTACGTAGGACACTCTTGAAACAGATGGCGAAGCGCCAGACCGGGTAAACTTAAGCACTCCTTGAATATGTCCACATGCATTTGGCGACGAAAGAGTTGCACCATTTTCTCGGCCGCTTCCAGGAAAGGAACCACATCTAGGTTATTATACCATATGAGGAAATCTCGCAACGTCTGCATATGTTCAGCGTTCCATACCTGCTGGAGTTCGATGTAGGTGGCCTCTGGCAGAGCTTCCCCTTTCAGGTCATTGTAAAACGCTTCCCGGGGTGGCAACTGGGTGTCTTCTAAGCGGTCCAGACTCGTCATATAGGTGTAAGGGAAGTAACCTTTGGTTTGTCCACAGTGATAGGCCTGGACCCACTGCTCATAGCTACAATTAGGTGCCAGGTAATTCCTTACATCGAGGAAATGCAGTGATGTGGTAGTGAGGGCCATGTGGTTGTTGATCTTCTTGATGACGGACTTGAGAGTACCGGACTGGGCCAAGTAAGGGTAGAGAAATTCCTTCACCATGTTCAAGTCGTATCGCCCCGAATTGAAGCCGAGCACCGGTAACTGGCCTAGGTATTGTAGGAACCGTAACTTCAATTTCGCCGCATAGGGTTTGGGTAAAGGGACATCCTGCGACTGCAGAGGCTGCGACTGCAGGGACTCGGGCTCCGACTCGGACTCGGACTCTTCATTGTCGCTGAACGCTACACCCGGTTCAGGAATGCGGTCGTCCAGCTGGGCCAGTACGTCCTCGAACTTGGCCACCAACAATTCCGTACTGGCCGCACTGACTTCCCCTAAATACTCCATCATACGGGTGATCAACTCATGGGATTCTCCCGTGGACACGAAACACACCGGTGCAGCGTCATAGCCAGGTACATTGGATGAAATGCTGACACTGCGGGGGATATGTCGCTGTGTCCACTGCGTTTTAGCCGAAAACAGGTCCATGGGCTCCAACAGGGCCTCAAAATCATAGCATGCCCGGTAGGGAAAATAACGGTCCTCTTCCGGTATCATCACACCCTCATCGGCCAGTTCCTGGAAAATAGTAGGTGCATTATGATACACTCCACCCGGATAGACTCGCTTGACACTGTTGTCACAGGTTTTCTCGTGGCGATGTAAGTCGTAAGACTTTTTAAACACACGATGGCATTGGGCACAACTGAAAGACTGAGCGTACTGGCTCATATTGGAGATCAGCGAAAAATGACTCACGCCATTGTCGTCGAACACATTGACTTTCATCGTAGCAGCATACCGTTCTGTTGATCGCCGAACCAATTCAGCCACAAATGTACCCCCCTCTTCGCATCGTAATCGATAAACAAAGATATTAATATCGAACAGTCTTTCCACGTCATCCAAATTCTTAAAGGGGACTCCACGGAAGTGCCGCTTATCCACGTCTTGCTGCTCTAAATACTCCTCCCAATAGCCATCGGCCACTGTGTCACAAGCGTGGGGGTTACACTCGTCCAGATGCACGGCCAAACATCGAAACAGACATTTCCGGTCTTTGTAGGACCCCTTTTGCACTGCTGTTAATGAATACAGGCCTTTTCGATGAAACAACCACGGAGGAAGTAGTACAGGAGCTCCGATCGGGTGATCTCGCATTTTCGTGACGAAAAATGTGACGTTAGTCACCATTTCCACCAACCATTGGGTATTGGGGCGTTGCAACCGAGCCCATTCCAATGGATCCAACGTAGTCAATTGGTCGATGAGTGGCTCCAGAGAAATCGCATCTGTGATCGTGAACGGCTGGTCAAACACATAGGTATTATTACCCGGATAGAAATACCGCAGTTGGTCCGTGTTTTTGTGCCGTAAAATGTACCCAAATGTCAAATTCAATTTGAAGGCAGTACGCTGATCTTGGAAAATGTTCTCGGCGTAAGTAGGAAGATACGTGAGGTCCTCCAGCCGAAAATTGTACAAGTCCAAAAGACGACGGTCACGGTGAAAACAATGGCGTATGGTAGCCCAGTGACGTTGATAAATGGCCCTCACACGCTCGTCTTCAGGCAAGACTTCAACCGGAGGTGCTGCTGGATCGTCTGGAAAATCTTCTCCACGTCTCATGCTTTTCGTCTCATACAAGCGGATAGGCAAGCAGGCAGGCAGGCAGGCAGGCAGGGAGGCAGGCAGACAGGTCAGGTAAGTCAAATTGAATACACCCCTTTCCCTAAAAATCGACTCCTTTTATACGTTTTTCACTGGAGGTGGGTACAAAATGGCGGATACTCACCTCCCACTCCCCTTAAAACCAAGCCGCCAAATGGGTTTCAAAATGGTGGACACCAACAGGCCGCCATTTTGTAACTGTGGGAGGTGGGTTTCAAAATGGTGGACAACAACAGGCCGCCATTTTGAAACCTACCGCCCACACATTGAGCAGCATCTACATGCATGTATGTGACTCATTGACACCGGTGTGAGTGGAGGTGGGTTCAAAATGGCGGATACTTACCTCCCACTCCACCACCACACAGGCCGCCATTTTGAACCCACCTCCACTCACCAGTGCACTCATTGACACCGGTGTGAGTGGAGGTGGGTTCAAAATGGCGGATACTCACCTCCCACCACACCACCACACAGGCCGCCATCTTGAACCCACCTCCACTCACACCGGTGTCAGTCAGTGCACTGGTGTGTGGAGGTGGGTTCAAAATGGCGGCCTGTGTGTTGTGGAGTGGGAGGTAAGTATCCACCATTTTGAACCCACCTCCACTCACATCACTCACGCATGCGCACATCCACACTTCTCAAGGCAAACCAAACTTCTGCGCATGCGCAGTGAGGCACTCCTCGAAACAAGGACGCTCTCTATACTACTGACCACATAAACTCTTCCATTGGTATTGGCACGCTGCCAACTGAGGCGGAAGGCATATTTCAACAAAGGGAAGAAAGGTTGTGAACGTTTACCATATTTTTCCAATCTTTCATAGTAATCTTTGTTGATAATCAATTTGAGTAGTGCAATAGAATAGAAATAATGTTTTCATAGGCGTGCTAAATCTATGAGGCGCCGTTTGTGACGATATTGTCACAAACGGCGACTTTATATTTTGGTTTTACCGCTATATATTTGTGTCTGACAATATTGTCACAAACGGCGACTTTATATTTTGGTTTTACCTCTATATATTTGTCGTTGACAATATTGTCACAAACGGTGCCTCATATAAATCGTCGCCCTTGCCCTAAAATATCAAATTTCCCACACTCACCGTGCGTAAAATAACGATTTAGCACGCCTATGAAAACATTATTTCTTAAACAATCACGGGTGAAAACTCCCATAGAAATCCTCAAATCAAATTTGATGAAACTGATCAGATTACAGATACCACGCATAATATTAAAATGTAATATGGTCAAAAAGATTTTTTTTAAATTCTGATGATCAGTGGCACAGGCCTGTATCCGATTGGCGTATGTTCGATACACTCAACAGCCGTGAACACGAACCGGTATCTGCAAATTTATATCTGTAATTTGAATAACAACATCCAAGTGACAAAAAATCGCCTGATCCCAATGTTTGGATAAATAATACGGGATGCATTTGGCCTTCTCCGTATTACTCAGAGGGGCTCGTTACCGCTGTTAATTGGCTAATTGAGTTGATTACGGGGGGGGGGGGGTGTCGAGGTAGGGAATAAACGCCCCATTTATTCCCTACCTCGACCCTCCCTGGTAATCAACTCAGATAAACCTATTAACAAAGGTAACGGGCCCCTGTGGTATGACTGAATGACAAGTGGACTCGGAGATTCAATTGTCTCGGGCTCAAGGATCAAGGGCTCTTAGTATATGCGAACATCCCCCCGCCGATCAAAATTTCAGCTTAACATTCGGCTGAGCAGGCCTTTTTGTCCCCAGACTATATCGTCATTTGATTCTGTACTAGCTGTCATAGTTTACAAGGAGTCGAACAATTACAATTCCACAAGATATATTTGGATCACCGATTGGGCTTGTTTTTATTCTTTGAAAAACACTGAACTCTTGCGGGCAGAGGCAAACGAGAGAGGCATTTGAAACATAGCCGATTTATGAGTGGAATTGTGTCTCTTAGGGGAATCTGACACTAAAATTGTAGCACCAAATAAATTGCAGAAATATAACTCTCTTGGTGAGTCCCAATCTAGCTAAAATTAAACCCTATCTGCTCCCACATTTGGATATGTCGCTTGCAGGATCTAACCGGCTTGCAGTAACGCGTGTGTCAACCAAACCCGAGAGGTCTTCATGGTGCTTTGAAGGGAACATAATGGTAGGTGTTTTTTGGTTGGCTCAGCCGAATCACACGCCACACTGGAGGGGTATCTTCTGATGTTGCCGCCCTCCCGCCAGGTTGGCACCATATGGTGTGGCAGAATTATGGACTGGTCCGTAGCTAGTAAAGCAGTTAAAATGCGACCGTGAGATCATAAGACTACTTAATATTCATGACCTGGCCGCTCTGAACAGAACACCAAATTCAATTGAAATCAGTAAGATCCTATATAGCGACATATACGATTGGGGAGGATTGATAGGATATTAATTGATTAAGATTGGGTGAGTTCTACCGGCTCCGGAGAGCTACAATTCGCAGCTATAGCCCCAAAGGACTGAGCACCAAGGACTGAGCACCAAAGAACTGAGTTCCGATGGACGGAGCCCCAAGGATTGAGCACCAAAGGACAGGGCTCCAATGGACTCCTCATGGACTCAGCAACAAGTACTGAGCACCGAGGAATGAGGTTCAGGTCCAGTTCTCACCGGTGCAAGTGGTGGTTCCCACTCGAATGCAAACGAAATCGGATCTGCCGAGCGGAAAATTACGAAGGGGCCTGATTTTCTACCATCGAAGATCCTCGAGATGTTGCGAATTGACAGCAAAAATGGTTTCCTAAAACCATGACCAATCTTGTTTTCGTAAAATAAATCTAGAAACTACATCCATATTATAGAATTTTGATGCTTTTCTAGAATTAAGAAATGTTTTCTAGCACTTTCTGAATACAACACTGAACATAACTACCCCCGAGTTGCTTCTGGTGATAGCTGTCAAATTTAATCGATATTTAATGGAGAATCACTATAGTTCTGATATCTTTGAAATATTTTAGGACATTAAAATATCCTTTTCCTGCTTTAAGAAATAATCTGTCATGGAGGTGAGAATTTTTTTCTTTAAAAATCATTGAAATTTGTGAGATAAATTTTCTTACTATAGATTATCTTTCTCGAAACAAGAAAATTACATTTTCGGTCCCAAAATATGGCGAAGAATTCAACGAATGATTCTAAATTAAATATCAGCTATCATCACAAACATCTTGGATAGCGAACAATATTAGGCCACTTATGCCTTCGAAAAGTGCAAGGAAATATTTTTTATTCTAGAAACGCATAAAAATTCTAGAATATAGATTTCTAGATTTATTATCCAAAAACAGTATGTTCTTGTTTAAAAATACACATGTTCAAAGGGTTTTTTTATGTAGTATTTGCACTCATGGAAAAACGTGAGAATATTTTCCAGTTGTGCGTATATTATCACTCCCGTAGAACGGTTTTGCCAAAAAGCATGGAGTACTGTTTTTACGAAATTGTAGAACGGCCCGTATATACTTCAGCGGAAGTATTTCATCAAGTATTAAATCCCAGAAGTTTGTTTTCCTGTGGAAGCAAATGAAATATGATCATTTGCTTCTGTCTATACTTATTTATATCTCAGCCATACTTCAGGTAGAACGGTAGCTTGATAATCCAAGCCATTGTGTATTGTTTACGATGGCCCGACACTTCTACTTGAATCTACCCGGTTACCAAATGACGTGAGAAACCGACAAGAGAGAGACGTGTATATCTGTCAGTTGGTAAAGTTGAGTGAGTGAGTAGGATTTAACGTCGCTTTCACCAATATTTCGACGAACGAAATAGGCACCAACCAACCAAGTTGCGAACATGCTGATTCAAAGAAGCGAAACTTTGAAGCAACATGGCACCAGAAGCTATCCACTCTATAAAACACAGAGGAGAGTACACATGACACTGACAGGACGCTCACATGGTGCAATAAAGACAAGTGCGATTACAGTGCCAGACATCACATTATCAAATTACTGTTGCTTCTCAGGAAAATGAGTCGAAGCAACAGGAACCCGTGCTCACGGGGCGCCCACCAACCACCCGCTAGGTAAAGTGGAGCATGTGATCAATGGAATTCAGTCAATTCCATGTATTCTGTGCCAGGATTTGATACAGTTATTTTGGGATTTCCGTCCAGGTATAGACGTTTATACACGTCTATACCTGGACGGAAATCCCAAAATAACTGTCAAACTAAAATTGAACGACATGTACTGAACTACCTCCTTTACATGCTAATGGCTAGACATTAACTGTGTTTTTTTGTCAGGTTCGCACGTGTTGATAACCCAGAAACATTTAAAAAAAACAACAACATAAATTTACACAAAAACGTCATAAACATCAAAGGAAAGCCCATAAAACAACATGAAGCACGACTACCAGAGCGCCACACACGCCATCAGGCTCTATGGAGAGAACTCCGATATTCGACCCCTTGGAGAGGTCCAGTTATTGAGGGTATACATCATAATATAACGCTGATGTCCAGCTGTGGGTTTCTCATTAGCCATATTATAAATTAAAACTCAACGTCAGTTGTATACACCATTCCGTGTGTACCCACACTTATTATTCGCGTGTACGCTGTTACAAGGACAACGACCCGATATGAAAAATATATATATGCCTCATTAAAACTACAAGTGAACTCCTTCATATAGTCCTGGTTTACCTGTTTTCAGTGGTTCACTGCTTTCAATATGTAGCATGAAATATTATACAATTATGTGATTTCAATGAGGTGAATACGATATTTTATGGACCAGAGAAAACCGATATTGGTTTTCTCTGGTCCATAAAACTTCGTACTTACCGAATTGGAATCACATAATTGGTTTATTATGTGAAACAATCGCGATTGGTTTGAATTTGACGTTGAATGTATATATCGAATGTATGCAGTAAATATTCAAGGAAGAATTATGACTATTCAGAAGATTTTCGTTAAGAATATCTCCATAATCGGGTCTGATCATGCAACTTTTGCACAACAGGTGTTCGAAGTGACGTCAGTTGCGTGATAGGCTTCGACAGTGGCGTCAACAAGAGTTTTATTCACCGGTCGGTTTGCCCGATTACATAGTCTTCGACTCCCTGAATTGAATATTCCCTTGATTCCGCCCCTGAAAAGCCTCATCTACTCTGACGTTTAATACTTGGTTTCTGATCATAAGTCGCCTTCTGTGATTTTATGCCGACAAAGGAATTCGCGATTACTGCGACCTAAAACTCGATTGGAAGTAGTTTCAACATGACTGCCAATATGGATTCTTAGCAGTGATGGCCGAGTCAGTATATTCTACATCATACTACGAGCCCGTGCTGTGTGTCCCCTTATGTTCCTCTCCACTATAGCGGAAGCTGATCATAACGACGTGGCTTGGACCACTATGGAAACGCGGTTCATTTTAAATCCTGCCAAACAACCCTATCAAGTTGTTATATCACATTTCCTCACTTATGTTGTGCGCTCGGGCGGGAATTCTGTCCGAAAATCTGAATGGTGACTGGGAAATTATTATGCGCCAGTGAGGTGTTCGGCATATATTATCAATGGGCGACTTTACGTCGCTAGATGGCGTTATGACCTAGTTCTTCGTCCATGTACTGACTATTTCGAGGCTCACATCATATGCGGAGAACATGTTGTTGATGTTGTTATTGTTGTCCGTACATCCTATTTGATTACATTATAATCCCCCGGGTTCTTCGAGATGACCACACTGGTGTCGAACACTATCACACTAAAAGAATGATCACACATAACATAAATTATACGCAACATTAAAAGGGTGGTGAAAAACGACGCCGACGTACTGACAAGAAGTGATATAATCCCACAGACAAATAGCTCGGTCAATACTTGGATGGGTGCCCTGGTGCTGTACTGGCTGGGCTGATCAATGTCCAGGATAATAGGAACTGTGGTCACTCTCGTGTTCTGGCACATGTAGGCACCGTCGTGATATGACTGATTTTTTTTTGATTTTTTTTTCGACGTTAAATCCTACTCACTCACTCACTTGCACTGACTGCATATTTTTAAACATCACAACCAAAAGTTATCCCTATGATGATTAGATTGAAGCTGTTCATGTGGACAAATTGAATTGACATGACCACACGGCCCCTAACACCCGCCTGAGCGGTAAAATTTCATGTCCGTCTGTATTCAAAAATTCAGAGGGTAGCGAGACAGCTAGAATTTCACGTTGATATCCGTCATAAATTCACGGACTGCTAATCTGATGACCTTAACAGTCTGGGAGTCACTCAGCTCGAGAGCTAGACGTGTTCGAAGATTGAGAACTCTATCCTGAACAGGGATGTTGATTTAAATGAGAGTGAAATCGAGGGTATTGGCCATGAAGACCCGTTATGTGGTGTATGTGAGACAGTGAAGAAATATGTATTTCCCTGCCAGTACTACATTCGCAAACTGGGCAGTCAGCCTGATTCAAATGGAAAATATGAGAAACGATATTGCAATGGCCACAGAGGAGTATGTTTTGTTTTATATTGCCAATGCGACTTGTACAGATTTGACGAACAGTCGCTTATGTACAGAACTAATTCGTGCAGACTGCCACTGTCTTTGCCAGGTTTTTTTTTTTTTTTTTTTTTTGGAGAGATTGTTTAACTACACACTTGACATGAGGTGGGGTGAGGAGGGTGTGGTGTGACATGCCCGAGACCCACTTAATGATTTCACTTTATTTCACTCTGAAGCAGGTTTGTGATATTGCGATGAATTCGCCTGACAAGAGCATAGAGGTTTCTATCTCATCGCCTGATAATCATACTGCCTGTATGGCGGATTTGTAGGACTATTCATTAAAGGTCTGACTGTTTGAGGCGACAGTTGCAAATTCCATGGCCAATAGAATGCCTGTAAGCTTTCTGTGATAGCTATTGAAGAACTTAGATACAGGTTTGGTTAAAACGGATGTTTGGGAACTGGATCGGCTAATGTAAGTCACTGCTGCGGTACCGAGTTGGCCAGGGTTGCACAGTACCAAGCCAACTGTGCAAAACAATAGCTGATGTCGGTTAGTTGCCAGGACAATTTCCATAGCGGCTTCCCTGGTTAACTTGAGCTTTTGGAGAGTGCCAGATGAGCCAATACCCAGTTTATCAAAGTGAGCAACTGGGATGATATTGGACAGTGTAGTGATGTGAGCCCAATGATCCCCAAAAAGGTGAATCCGATAATAGTTTCAAAGAATCCTTCGGGACATGGATCGGTGTCAAGCGTCTATGATCCCTGCTTTGAGATGGCTGCCAAGAGGATCATATGGTCCTTGATGGTTGGCATGTACATACTGAGAAGGACTCCTTGAAGTCTAAGTCTGATTGGCATGGAGTGAGTGCTCACGTTTAAAGCAGTTGATTATGAAGAACTGAATAATCCACTGACCTTTAGCAGTGCTTCTCAGTCTACACGTTCTATATTGAGAAAAGTTTGGTTGGGCGAAGCAAATCAAATGAGGTAAGTCCTTTCAAAAAAGCTTTCCGTAATAGCTGGTGAAGAACTCAGAGACAGGTTTGGTGACAAAGGATGGTTGGAAACTGGGTCCGCTAATGCAATTCACTGCTGCGGCACCGCATTGGCCAAGGTTGCCCAGTGCCAAGTCAACTATGAAAAACAATAGCTGATGTCGGTTAGTTGCCAGGACAATTTCCATGGCGGCTTCCCTGGCTAACTTGAGCTTTTGGAGAGTGCCAGATGAGCCCATAACCAACTGGGATGATATCGGACAATGTAGTGAGCGATGGCGGTTTATTGAGCTCAAGGAGCCCAAGAAAAGGTGAAACCGATAATAGTTTCAAAGAATCCTTCAGGACATGGATCGATGTCAAGCGTCTATGATCCCTGCCTTGACATAGCTGCCAAGGGGATTATATGGTCCTTGGTGGTTGGTATGTACGCAGTGAGAAGAACCCATTGAATTCTAAGTCTGATTGGCATGGAGTGAGTGATCACGTTTAAAGCAGCTGATGTTGAAGAACTGAATAATCCACTGCCCTTCAGCAGAGCTTCTCGGTCTACACGTTCTATTTTGAGAAGATTTTGGTTGGGTGAAGCACACCAAATGAGGTAAGTCCTTTCCAAAATGGGGCTTACGAGGGAGGTGTAGACGTTAAGTGCGGGCTGCAGTGAGCAGATACGACTAAGAAAAGTGAGTCTGTTTAGGGCTGTCGCTGCAGAACCACAGATGCTGTCGACATGCTGTGTGCTGCAAATTTGAAGTTTTCGTCAAAGAGGATACCGAGGCATCTCTTGGTAGTGACAACCTTCAGTGGAAATCCTTCCATATGTATGGCGACAAGTGCTGTTTTGATTTTGAGGCACATTAGATCTGTTTTGATAATGTCAATTATCATTCTCCAGTCAGCGCCCATCACGTGTGTAGCAGTTGTAGCAGTTGTTAGATCGATTTTAATTGCCCATATGACGAGGTCGTCGGCATATGACACGAGGATATGAATGGTGTTTGTCATTTCACGTATGTAAAACACGAACAGAACAGGCGCGATAAAACTGCCTTGAAGAACACAGATCCTGGTCACCAGCCAGTAAGAAACATGCTTAAATAAGTCTCCCGTAAGACCACACTCATGTAACAGGATCACCTCTCTCCAGGTGGAATCAAAGGCACTGATTCCAGATCAATAAACTCAGCCAAACTAGGTTGCTTTGCCTTCCTCCTTACTCTTAGAGTCCTGGAGACGAGTATTGGGTGACACTGTATTCCTTACGACAAGCGTGCTGAAAAGCATCAAATAGTCCCAGTGAGATCAGCCATCGCCTTAGTCTGGCATCAGCGATCCTCTGGTAAGTTTTTACGACTGCACTGGCTAGGGAGATACCTCAATAGGTTCTGCGCTGTAGTAGTCTGCTTTCTCGGACTTTTGGAAATAATGCGTTTCCACACAGAGGGTACAGAACCCTGAATCCATCAAGCCTGGAAGTAGTTGGCCAGTGAAGGAACAATTTTACGGCTGCTCTGTTGGATCTTTATTGGTAGTATTTCATCCGGCTCAGGTTCCAGGGGTGTCTTGGAATTTGGTAGGCCACTCCGCACTTCGTGTTTTGAGATGGGAATATTGTCCAACTGCCTTTTCTCATGTTTCGCAATCTCATCCTTTTCGATCTAATCTGAGTACGGACAAAACTTGAAACGTGGGACTCCCACTTGGTGTGGAAGGTAGAGCTATTCGCATTTGGGAGATGAATATGAGTGTCAGCCAGTATTTTGAGATCTCATGAACTTTGAAACGATACTCGTTTTGAGATTACAAGCGTCTAGTCCGTCATTCATAATTCAGCCCTCGTCCATCAAAGAATAGCCGCGACCATAATCCAAAGACCTATTCCATATTCCATATAACAGTATTAGCACCAAATTGAAAACGACAATCATAGTACACGTACACATAGGCTAGATTCCTGCAAGAGAGAAGCGGTCAACAGTTTTCAATGATGCCGGAAAGACATCATGATGTTCCAAAAATATAAAATCCGTATCGCTGATCAGTATTCTTAATCCATAATAATCGTTGTAAAGTCGTCATCTAGAGAATGATGTATCTCAGTCACGCTTTGATTGTGACTGTTCATATGAGCACCATGAGGATCTTGAAGCACATGGAATCATACGGCTCCTAGCCCCGGGTTAAGCGGAATTAGACATAAGTTGCGAAACGTAACGCCACAGATCTTGCACGCTCCTTTTTTTAAGTTTCTGCAACACTGTTTTGTGACGTTGATTAAAATCGCCACATTTAACACAGGATCTAGCAAATGCTACTAGGCGAGATATGTATACGCCCTATGCAGGTCCCACTGGAATATTACTGTCCAGAAAGGGATAAATAAATAAACAAATTGCTTATGGATAACAACTTCTAGTTTATTCAGGACGACGTTATATTAATGTCGGAAGCCATAAAGTATTCTTTAGCTCTACTACATACAAGAGATATCATTCATGGGATGTTTGTTTGTTTATAGAGTTGCTTGAATTTCTCATTAAAAATATCTATGTAAAATTTGGCAACACAATATATCAGCAGCATGTAGGTATTCCAATGGGTACTAATTGTGCATCCCTGTTGGCTGACCTATATCTGTTCTCTTATGAATATGACTATATGCAGGCGCTTTCAAAAACCGATCCATTCAAAGCCCGTTCCTTCTCATTCACCAAACGCTATATAGACGATCTTCTCGCTGTGGTATTTATTTGACATTAATATATCTACGATCAGTTTTCTTGAACACAGATACTATTAATGAACTTAGACGGTCAATAAAGTCCTGATGAAGGATTGTAGTATAGAGAGTCGAGAAATCCCATGTGGATACATGTCTGTACGGTATGTGACCTTTAGCATCAAGTTCTTCCGTAAGACATTTTGAGTTTTTCAATATCCACATACAACGCCAGAGTTTTTAGAAAGAGTGGCGCAATACCCTTCCCAAAATGCTTTTATCTCCTGAAGGGCCCTCGTCAATAGGGTTGGAAGAAGCTTGGTGGTGCAACTGCTAGAACCAGCTATGAATCTAGCTTTGTATGGTGATTTATGCATTTTGGGAGTCCAGTATACTTTTGGTATGTCGTTATGATTGGTTGGAAGACAAATACCTCTTTCCCTGAGAAACCTTTTGTGATTGTTAAATAAATCTTCCAGAGTAACTGAAGTTTGAGAGTAAGTAGACGTATTTGATGATGATATGTCTACACTCAATTCTTCAACCAGCACATGGTAATAGTAATATTTACATATGAATATTATATTATTTGAAGCTTTGTCTGCTGGGACTATGACGAATTTGATCTGGAGATTTGTTAGAACTTCTTGCGAATTGAGGTTTCTCAGTACTTGTTTTGCTTGGGGAAGAGTACTTCTGTCAGTATGGCGGATTGTTTCAGCGACCTTGCTCTTGGTGAGGTCCAGCCAATCAGCGAGTACTGTAGGTTCAACTTTTTCCCCGCTTAGACCAATTAATAACGTACTGTTCCAATGCAGACAGGACTATCTTCTGGTCGGCGTTCAGATTTATTCTTCTCGGCTCTCTATATTCAGGTCCTTTCATCAGGAGTAATTTCAGATCCTTATTACTCACCACATCAAGGTCACCAGTCACAATATGTTTGCATAGTGCATAGATAAAGTTCGACGATTCACAATCACAACTATAGCCTCCTGACGTGTATAAGTTCCAGTCAAACTCCTTGACAGCATTGGAGTAATTGAATATTTTGGTGGCTATAGATTTAGTATACTTATATGAAATGCAAGGAAGTTCTGTGAATTTAAAATAGTTCGGTACAGCGTTGCTTACCTCTGGATCATTCAAGATTCGAGGTAAATTAATAATGTCCAGTCATTTATCTAAGTAGTTGAGTTTCAAGAAAAGCCGATCTTGAGATGTTTCGATTATGTTCACTGGACGATACAACCGAAAATACGCTATATCTTGACATACTTTAGTGATTTTGGGTGGTATTATATTTCCTGGAGACGCAGATTGTTGTATATCTCTGGCTATTCGATCTAATGCTCTCAGAGGTAAGCTATGTATACTATTGGGTGTGTTAGTTAAACTCACTAAGTAATTTAAAGTGATATGATCGTGAATCATCGAACCATTAAACTTTCGCCAACCATGGCTGCGATGTCTCCGTTGATGGGGTTTAAATAGCTGAGTAATGTTGGATATATTTGAACGGCGGTTTGTAGCATGCCGAACCCACTGACATTATCATTTAAACCAAACGGAAGCACTGACCCAAGTTCTAGCATCCAGAATAATTCCCGCTCTCGGATTTTTCTCTCAAATCCAAAAGGGGAATCCTTGGTAGATGGATAGACGACGTCTATGATCTGAATACTAAAGTTATCCCAGCCATGGTCGGGTCCAGAAAAATGCTTACCTATAAGCAATTGCTTTTTCCTAACAGATTTTCTGTGACCGTTCACCCTAAGATGGAGTCTTTGGGTGGTTTTGCCAACATATTGTTGACCACACTTCTTACAGGAAACTAAATAAATACAGTTTGTAGTAGAACAACTAAGATCAACACACGCGTTAACAGAATATGAGTTACCAGTTAACGCGGAACTAAATGAAGCTGAAGTATTAAAGAGTGGACACGTGAGACATCAACGGTGTCCACACTTAGAAATCTTGAAATTATTACATGTAGAATTCGGTGATAAACAATCACCAAGCGCAATATTACAAGGCTTGATGTCGTGACCTTGCTTTGCTGTCAGAAATATATCTGTCATTTGGATTGAAAAAGGTCTTAGTGCATTTCGAACTGTTAGAGACTCGGCCGAGGAACCTGCACTAAGGTCTGTCTTACAATTATTTTCTTTTATTACTTTCATCATGAGTGCAGGGATGTGCAGGGGCCCGGCCTCGGGGACAACTTGTCCACCAGCAGAATCCAGGCATACACGGGTTTAAATTACAAGAAAAGTCGAAGAATGGCACAGAAGGTCACGGCTTGGACAAGATCAAATATGGCCGAAGACTAGACTTTCTCAAATGGCGGCTTCTGACTGGGCAAGAGCAAATATTGTCGAAGATTGAACTTTCCCAAGGGCGGCTTCTAATTGAACAAGAGCAGCAGACAATGCGTCCAATACACGGACAAGAGCATATGTGAACCTTAGAGGCTCGCCCCATCTTAGATGTGTTGTGATTATAATAAAATGTGTAATACGCAATAAGTTCGTTGTTGTTTTTCTCTCTCTCTTTCTCTCATCGGATTGCGTTAAGACTTTAAGAGATTAGGGACTAAGTATAGATGAGTGTGTGTGTGTGTAGGGAATCTTACTCCCAGCGTTACTCCCACTCCAATCGAAGTCTACACCACGAGAGGTCCTCACCCTGCACGCCATATCTGGACCCTATATGGCTCATATACAATTGACGAGATGTAAACTCGGTTTTTCCGCATTGTGTCGTTATCCCGAAGATCCTACATTTAGATGCACCTACCAGTCCCGTGCCCGGCGCTCTCCCTCCTTGTACAACCCCTGTGGACCTCATATATCCCCTATACACTTGACGGGATGCAAAGTCCACGTTTTTCACATTTTCCGTGAAAATCCTAGTTTTGCATCCAACCACCAGTTACGTGACCGGACGAGCGTTTCTGCTCCTGCACGACCAATTTGACCCAGGATTAGCCCCCGTCAACCCCCCCATTGGATTCGCTGAACTGGGTGTAAATCCAATCCTATTTTTACATGAACCTGAAATCCCACAATGCACCTCTCGGACGTCTACGACCCTTTGACATCACCTAAAGTCCATCTAGGCTCACTTGATGGTTCTTTCCCCTCAGTTTTTGAGTAAAATCGGGTTTTCTGGGGGGGTTTTCCGGGAAAACCCTGGATTTACATCCACCCCGCCAGTCACGTGACAGGAAGTTACCTCGCACCGGAGGTTAGATTTTACCTGGAAGTGATCTGTGACCTGAAAATGACCTCGCACCGAACGTGGCATTATCCGTGGCGTCACAAACAACCACGATTTGCCCACCACAGCAAAGTGACCAGATTTCGCTTTAAAATACTACTACACACGCAGAGCTAAGTGTTTGAATTCGACAAGGATCAATACGTGAAATACATTCTGCGCATGTTCCTGTCATATAGTTACAAACAAACATGATGGTTTTGTTGACAAAATTCGTATTTGATGGCAGATAACCAGATGAGTTATTAGGTACATGTAGTTAACACAGTGCTGGAGAGGCCAAATAGTATTATTTATTTATTCGATAAAAAGTTTATGGTGCCGGTCCCTTTTCCACACACCGTGTGCAATGAAAGATCTTCAACGAATGAGGTTTTATCTCTTTCTTTTACGTTTCGGTCTGATACTCCACCCGGGCTAGGGTTCCGACCAGTGATCTAATCAGAGATAATTAACAAAAAAAAGTAATTATATCCCTTCAGTTCATGGTAATTTCGGGCTAGACTTTTCAATTTGTTAAACATCAAGTTATTGATGTTAGTAGTCTTGTGATAATTAATCACCTGTGGGCAGGGAGTAGACCAAACCTTGCATGGTATAAAACTGGTGGACACGTTCGACTCCGGAACTATTGAACCAACAATCTTTCGGAAAGTCTGACGGAATCAAATTTCATCTGACTGCACACGGTGAGTCTTTTTCTTTTATTCCGTTTACTAGAAATTAGAATATAACTGTCTAAAATTATATTTTGTTCATATCTGTCGAACCTAAGTTTGGTTGTATTATGTTGTATCAGTCCATCTGTCTCTCTTTTAGCAATATTGCAGCATTGAATTGCCCGGTACTTGTCGCAATGCTACTACCAACTTGGGCTCGTTACCCTAGTTAATTGGTTAATTCGGTTTACTGTGGTTGGGGTTGCGGGGGGGGAGGTGGGCTTTACAGGTTAGGGTCAACCTAAATCTTCCCATACAAGCGTTTTTTAACGAATATTTCATAATACAGCTAGTGAACTGAATCTTTTTGACGAAAAAATATCCGTATAATGCCGCTTCAAATCCTGTGAATCCTAAAAAGTGACTATGCGTGGATTCTGACAATAATTCTATTTTTATTTCCATTTTCTCACATGGAATGCTTGCACCTACTGACCAAACTATGTGTTTAACAATTTCTTCAGCGGTAAAATTGTTTTGTAGAAGTTCTTCACAAAATCGTGTTTTCTGCCGAACTGTGGGATTTTTAAAATTCTGAAATGAAGTTTTATTATTTGACGCATCTTTTTATGTTACTGATTAATTATTCGTAGCAAGTTTTTAAATGAAATACACCGGGAATGTAGCAAAATTTGCGAGTTTGAAGTGTTTTTGAAATAAATTAATTGATGCAAAACCCTGAATGTAAACTCGTCAATGTTTTTTTTTTCAGAGATGCGAATTAGTGTCATATTCCAACAATCAATTTATCATTAAAAGTGCATTCGATCGTGGTTATATCAGATATTGGTTTACTCAACTGTGACGGTTGGTCCTATCCTGCTTTATCTTATTCCCCCGACACATACCTCAAATAAACCTAATTGACCAATTAACAAACGATAACGAACCCCTGTGTAACACAAAGCGAACAGAACGATGGACGAAATGACAGTGATGCATCCTTCGTTTTAATAACTTGCTTTAACCCGTATTCCAACATATGACACAGTATTTCTTGATACAAGTTACAACGGGTTTAAATCTCAACTTGTTTAATTGTGTACTGTATTTATTTAGCGTATCTAATAAGTTATTCCCGTACCGGTATATACACTCATATTTTGTTGTATTTTCACAATTAACACGCATTAATATTCCGTTTAATTATTAGTAGGGTTACAAACAGATAGTATATGTTATTATTAATTAACTGCCAATGATACAAACGTTATACGGTTAAATAGGTCCACATCATACGGCATCAAAACTGGACCAATATGGAAAAAGTCGACCAATATGGGAAAAGGCGGCCAATATGAGAAACTCGGCCAATATCTGACTCCTTACTCCTGATAATGCAACTAATCGTTTGTCAAATATTTGGTAAAATATCAAACCATAATTGACATGGGTCTGCTCTGATCTGACAATCCGTGGTTACTATAGCGGCAGCCTAATATCTGAAATTGACCGTATTATTTTTCGCCACGATCGCTAACATTTTCTAAGTTGGGTCATCTAATACCCATCAAATCACCATTCATTCAAAGAAAACATCGTGCTGCATGTTCAGGAAAGTTAATTAATAAAATTATCATATTGGCCCAGTTGGAGGTCCTCCGCTCGGTCTGCCGTCTTGGCCCTCGGCGTTTGGTCTCGGGCCAATGCGGCATATATCTGTCCTGTAATTAGGCCATTATCAAAATACCTGATTAATAACATTATATTATAGATGTGATCGGTATGGATATATCGGGGATTTTCCGGCGGTTTTTTCCTATAGCTGAGGAGTATCGAAATCATTGTCATTGTTAAGATATTTTCCGACGAAGACAACTCTTACTATAGTCAGTCTCGATTTTTGTGCAAATTAATTTCTTCCAAATTTTACGATAATTTGACTAAAGCAAGTTGATGATAACTCTTGAGTCATAAGGTCGAAGTATAATATTAAAAAGAAAATTAATATAATTAGTTGTCACTCGCCTATGTAGAGCTGGATCACTTTGCTAAGCCTATTTAATCGGTATTTTAACCCTACCTGGCCTGGGGGTGGGGGGGGGGGGGGCTACCAAACTTTCTGTGCTATCTCCGGAACGACAAAAAATGGAGAGCTGACACTCTCTAACTTTATAGTTTATCATATTGGAGTCATTTTGAGCCTTTTCATGGGAAAATTCAAGATGGCGGCCACGTGGGGTCCCAGAAAGGTGACGTTTTTGTCATATTTCTTCAGAATTTCTGCTTTTCCGCGATGAACAGCTGGCAAAAACTATTTTATTTCACATCACATTAATATTTACTAACTTTTCATGCAGTTTTTGCGGAGAAATTGCATAAGTAAAAATGTTGGAAAATCTGACTGAAAAATCGACCAAAAAACCGTTTTGAAAATGACGTCACTGTGACATTATTAAGACGGCCATCTTGGATTTTTTTACGTTTCCTGGTAGAGCTTGACTCAAGGGTATAGTGTGGTAGATTTTAGCCCCCGAGCTCAAGGGGTAAGAAAAATAATAATAATTCGCATTTCGCCCCCCCCCCCCTCCCCCACCAGACCACAACATGTCCCAAAAAGCCCAGGTCCGATAGGGTTAAATTGTTCCTTTTTCCAGTCAGAAGAATGTGTCCAATGTTTAATATTAAGACTGGATTTTTATACCTGATGGATCAAAGTAGCATGTTGATAACGCTAAGAAAGAACTACCCAAATTTTTTAACAAAATCAAGCAAATTATCAATACATTAAAATGTGGAATATGTCTCAGAAATCTATACAATTTAGACGTGGGATTCAGTTGGGAGGCGGCGTTTTTCGATTTTTCAATTCTATATCATCAGGTCTTTTTCTTCAGCCAATACCCGGTCATTTATTTCTTCTAACATTCTCTGCCGTCTCTCCCTTTCTCTTTGTGTCATCTCGGGTTTAGTGGATGCATTTTCTTCCTTTAGTGTCACAGATTTCCTTGGGAAAAGGAGCTTGCTTTTCGCATCCGTGAAAGTCAATTGAAGTGGCTTATTTTTCTCCACATTTATACCCTTTTCGTGTACAGTTCTCTTCTGTTCAGGTCCCAGTCTTCTTGCTTTATTATGAAGTTTTTTTAGGATTATGCACAGCCACAAGGCCATGTGCACTTTCCTCAGATATACACGCTTAAAACTAAAGTGTTGTAAAGTGTTGAAATAACACTTTAAGTGTGTCCACAGGGACTGCACTTTAAAGTGCTGTCCCTGTGGACACACTTAAAGGGTTATTGCAACACTTTACGAGTAGGTTTCGACACTTAGTTTTAAGCGTGTACTTTTAATTAATAACATTACAGAAAAAACACACAATAAATTGTTTTAAAAAAAGAAGAAAAAGATAATATAGTAATTGACATACACACACACACACACACACACACAAAAAACATAATAAATTGTTAAATGACAAAATGTGTTTTTTTAGGGGGTTGATGGGTGGTGGCATTTTGTCTAGACTTACAGATAATACTTATGTAGAAGTGGGTATTTTTTTTCTTCTTACACTGAGAACAAATTTTGTTGAAGCCATTTCAGCACCAGAATTGTGTTGAAAATAACACAACTTGTGTTAAAATCAAACATAATTTGTGTTGCGATCAACAGAATTTTGTGTTGATATGTTGATTTCAAAGTGGTGTTGATTTCAACACAAAATGTTTGTGTTTAAGCCATTTTAGCACAAAATTGTGTTAAAAACGCCACCATTTTTTCGCAGTGTATGATTCTAGCTTTAGTGGGTCGAATAAATTGTATCTACAGAACTGGTACATTACTGATCCGATCAGCTTCATCTGTCAGCGCTTGAGGATTTCGCTTGAGGATTGAGGATGTTCATGAGTACGAAACCATTTGGATTCTGCAATGAACTTTTGGACCACTATTCGTTTGATCTTCAAATTTGTTTTTTATTTATTTATACAAAGAGTCAACAGGCACAGGACACACTAGTAGACTCCGATGTAACGGTTTATATACAACATGCTGAATTTCAATTATAAAACCATCGCATACAAATTAAGATCACTTTAAAAATTTAAACTATATACAGCGAATTCTAATATAAGTAAAAGTGTAATTAAGATACCAAAGAGAAATGAATAAGACCATGGAGTAAGTTATCAAGAAAAAGTCGATGAGAAGAAAGTGAGATCAGTTTTCAAAATCACACCTAAATCTTTCACCTCAGTTATACGTTCCAGCTGATTGCCGTTTATGGAATAGTCAGACGAGAACACGTTACGCTTTGTGGTGAACATGATGTAACAGCATTTGATAAAATAAAATTTAAAAAATTCACTCACTTCACCAACTATGTCGCATTGAAGTAGTTGGCAATCTTCTTGTGAGCAAATTTCCATCCATATTTTACAATCGTCTGGGTACATACTGATATGTGAGATAATTAAAACATCAGGCAGATCATTAATAAAGATAACAAAGAGTAAAGTGCTCAAAATGGAACCTTGCGGTAAGCCAGAAGGTACCCAGGTGGATCGAGAACATTTATTCGATGAAAATTCGCAGACATCTATTGTTTAGCTAGGACCTCAGTCATTCCTGAGCAGGCCCACACAAACCGAAAGAAGTCAGAAAAGTCACGCAAAAACAAATTTGAGAGGTAATTTGGACGATCATGAATTACAAATTAGTGATATAAACCGGGACAGATCAAGTTTGTAATCGAGGTGAGCATTGGCTTTCTCAGAGCGGCAAGCAGGGGGCAAATCAAGAGGAAATGACAAAGGTTTTCATTGTTATGATTACAATAAGGACAGATAGAACTTGGAGAGATTTTATACTTAAACAGATGACCATTTCATGAACTAAAATATAGCCTTTTTCTAAATAGTATATAACTGAGGTCTACCCGCATAGGGAATTGTGTACTTTCGTAAGGTACGAAGTTTGGTTATAGTAGAACTGATAAGGTTACGTATCGGACGAAAGCATGAAGAGAATTGCGATCTTTAACAGTCTGTGGGAAGAACGAATTTTGAAAACAAGACGACAACGAAATGTTCTATACTTGTAAGAATTCCGTGAGAAATATAATTTATTTGCATATCCAAAGATAATGTATTGGGACATGAAGCGTTGAATATAAGCAGGTGCCTCAGGTTTTAATATTTTATAGAATAAAATAATACGGTGCTTCTTTCTACGACGAGGGAGTGTTTCCTAGCCTAATGTCTTCAACAACTTTCGATACGCATGGCACCATGCAGTAGTTATAACTGCCGCCTGTCTATGTATTTTTTCTAAAAACACAGAAGCTATCAATGAGCAGCCGTCAACCGCAACATCTCTATAATGAAGAAGTGCAACATACTTACGGTATATAGTAGTTAAAGTATGAATATAACACAATTTTCGATATATTGAATTGTAAGTATCAGAATATAACACAACTGTATCTTGTAACGTAATTATGATATTATAACACAATTACGGTATATTGAATTGTAAATATAAGGATGTAACATAATTACGATATATTGTATTGTAAGTATACTTACGGTACATTGTATTGTACGTATATAACACAATCACGGTATATTGTGTTGTACGTATGAAAATATAACACAAGTACGGCATATTGTATTGTAAGTATGAGAATGTAACATAATTACGGTATATTGTATTGTACGTATGAGAATATAACACAATTACGGTAGAGCAAGTACACGTGTGTTTATTCTCTGCAAGTTACACGGTTTGTCAGTGACCCAATACTATTAGTTACACGGTTTGTCAGTGACCCAGTACAGAAATATATGAGGCAAAACGTCAGCCGAGCCCAAAATAAATTGTACTGACCCCATATATTTCCGTATTGGGTCAAACCGTGTGACGAATTTATCCCGCTGAAGACCCTTTCTGAACACCCTAAATTCCATACGCAAATTCTGTGATAAAGGACTTCTTGTCAACACCTTTGGTCTTATGTTGTTGTTGCTCACGAAAAAAACAAAAACAAAACGAAAACACTGTATGTAAAGTCACATTTGCAATATTCGTTGGCCTTGATCATCTCTGATTACGATGAAATACGAGCTGTTCACAAAATGAATGCGATCTAATTTAGAACTACAGCTGCTGAAGCTCATCTTTATTACAAATACTTGTCAAAATGAAGCCCGAGAAGTAATCGAAACGAGCCAGCCGACGCGAGTGCTTTGAGATAGGAGCTACTGTAAAGGGAGATAACCTAGTTACCCATCCCTAATTGCAATCGACGGCGGTGGACGGAAAAATATCGGGCGACCATGTGACCGTGTTCGCTCGTTTTCATTGGACGAATTTGTTTGAAGCCGGATAAATGTACTTATCCGTAATATGAAGAGCCGTGTCGCTGTAAATCAGATATGCAGCATGTAGTTTCTGTACTGCAATTGTGTATTTCTTTTCATGACTACATTTAAACTATTGGAATATGGAATACTATATTGGAGTCATTATGCCCACATGTACATACATCAAGATCGTTTTCGTGATTAGTTCATTCAATTTATTAAGTTTATTCACTTTTCCTATTTGTTTCATTTTCTTCAGGATCAAAATGGTGCGACCCATGTTGTGTTTTCTAGTTGTGGCGTGCGTCGTGACCATTGTGATTGCCGGCCGAGACAGCCAGAGAGAAGGTGACCGTGACGGCGGCAGAAAAGATGGCCGTGACGGCGGTAGAGACCGTGGTCGTGACGGCCGTAGAGACCGTGGTCCTGACGGCGACGGAAAAGGTGGCCGTGACGGCAATAGAGAAGGTGACCGTGACGGCAATAGAGATGGTGATGGTGGCGGCCGTAGGAACGGTGATCGTGACGGCCGTAGAGACCGTGGTCGTGACGGCGACGGAAAAGGTGGCCGTGACGGCAATAGAGAAGGTGACCGTGACGGCAATAGAGATGATGATGGTGGCGGCCGTAGGAACGGTGATCGTGACGGCCGAAGCAAGGGTGGCCGTGACGGCGACCGTGAGAGTGGTCGTGACGGCAGTAGAGAAAATCGCCGTGACGGCGGTAGAGAAGGTGGTCGTGACGGCGATAAAGGAGGTGACCGTGAGGGTGGTCGTGACGGCGGTAGAGAAAATCGCCGTGACGGCGGTAGAGAAGGTGGTCGTGACGGCGGTAAAGGAGGTGACCGTGACGACAATCGCCGCGGCGGTGGGGCAAGTGATGGAAGGCGGTAGAGAAGGTGATCGTGACGGGAGTAGATGAGGTGGTCGTATGCCTGGAGATCTGATGTAGGATGTCGCAGAATTATACTCAAATATGTTATAGTCACACAGAGGCAGAGTTGATACCTTGAATAACGCTGGGCAACCGGTACAGCATTTCTCAAGAGATCGG
The DNA here is from genome assembly GCA_036873755.1 of Hanleya hanleyi. Taxonomy (NCBI): domain Eukaryota; kingdom Metazoa; phylum Mollusca; class Polyplacophora; order Lepidopleurida; family Hanleyidae; genus Hanleya; species Hanleya hanleyi. The sequence goes on from JAVTVY010022172.1 coordinate 70,966, forward strand.
CAGCAACCGTAATTTGGAAAGTATCATTTGTATTGCTTCCATCTAAAGGACATAGTGTACTGCTGAATTTTTTGATGAACAATAACCACCCCGTCGTGGGATATCTTCTGAACTCGAGGGTTCTGCATATAATACAGGGACACAATGCAAATAATAATTGCAATAATCCAAAATGTGAATCGGTTGTTTAAAAAGATTATTTAATTCATATATAAAAGTATTTTCCTGGCTTCTACGTATTATTTTCCTTCTGATTTGACAATTTGAAAGGCGAAATCAGCATCAATCTTGAGGCCTTGACGCCTTTACTGGACACCATGGGTCCGCGTATCGATTAACTGTGCAATTTCGATTCTTCTTCCGCAAGTTGAAGAATCAGAAAACGAAAATTCAACTCTCAATTTTCAATTGATCGTTCTTTCATGTTTGATTTTTACTCAAATTGAGAAATAAAAAATAGACAACGCTTAAAAAATAAAATAAATCCATTCTTGAATTTCAATTTTGCTATTTGGAAACTGAAACGGGGAGGAAATTCCACGACCGTCGTACGTGTACCCTTTCGAAATAGGTGAGTAGTGATAAAAGAATGCGCAAACAACTGTTTCAGGACATGCTGCCTGAACAATATCCTGGCCTGCCCGACAAGGATTAGAACATACGGAGCAGAGCGAACATGACCGAACATTGAACTTTCTCAAACGACGACTTCTGTTTGGATAAGAGCAGTCGAGAATACATCTAACGGGCAAGAACGAATATGACAGATGCAGCCCCAAATGGGGGCTTCTGAGTGGACAAGAGCCTACTTGAATTGTAAACCAACCCAACGCGAATGCCTCAGCGTGGGTATGATGTACTGGAGGGGATAATAAAATGATAGACCTGTCATCCTTGGTGTTGTTCTCTCATCTGTCCACACAATGGCATCAAGGCGTTATGCTAGGACGTTAAGGTGTTCAGATAGGGCGTTAGGGCGTTAAGATAGGGCGTTAAGGCGTTAAGGCGGCGTTAGGGCGTATCGACGGGCGTTGACGGGCGTCACTGCATTTCGATGAATTAGTGACAATTCCATGGAATATCTAGAAAATCAGAGCTTCGGGTCCTAATTCACCAGAGCGTTGAAGCGTTAAGCTAGGTGTTGGCGGGCGTTACTCTCCATTAAAGCAAGCGTATTCCAAAAACGTGTAATCTCCCCGATCCAGTACGCCCACTACTGGCTCATATCGACCTCAAAACATCCATTCCAATGCCCTTGTTCTACCGCGCATGCCCAACAGGTCCCCCACTTCCACGCCATAAGCATCCAGTCGAAGGCTGCTCCACGAGTGCTACACTATGACACCTCCCACGCGCCCCATTCGTACCAATAGTGGACCCCAAAACATCCATGATTCTCCATGGTTTAGGTGTAAAGTCCGTGTTCCGCTTTTTATATTTTCGGGACAAATCCTAATTTTACATGCAGCCCTGCAAATTCCACCATACCCACTTCTCTAGATGATTCTCCGTTGTTTAGGTGTAAAGTCCGTGTTCCGCTTTTTATAGGTTCAAACCCAATCCTAAATTTTCGTACACCCAGTCACCCACTCTGCCTCTCTCAGCAGGCCGCGATCCGCCGGGAAGCGATATTAGCCCATCTAGACCTGGTTGATAGGGGTTTTCCCTTTTTTAAGGGTAAAGTTCGTGTTTCGCTGTTAATATGTTCAAACCCAATTCTAGTTTTACATACACCCACTAACTCACCCTGCCTCTCTCGGCAGGCCCCGATCCGCCGGGAAGCCAAATTAGCCCCTCTAGACCTGGTTGATAGGGGTTTTCACTATTTTAGGGGTTAAGTCCGTGTTCCGCTTCTTATATGTTCAAACCCAATCCTAGTTTTACATACACCAATCCTTGACCTTCGAGAGAAAATTGACACCCCTTGACCTTTGAGAGCAAATTGATACCCCTTGACCTTTGAGAGAAAATTGATACCCCTTGACCTTTGAGAGCAAATTGATACCCATTGACCTTTGAGAGCAAATTGATACCCCTTGATCGCAAATTCGTGTAAAGGCAGCTACGGCTCCATGGGGTCTAATGTAGGGGCAGATAACTCTTGCTGGGCTGTCACGTGACCGAAAGTGACCTTTTTGACCCGGATGTGACATGTGACCCGGATGTCACGTGCCCGGATGTGACGTCATAGTGACGTCAATTTGATAAGTAGTAAAAGGACATCTGGAGGCCGATTTCTGTTCTAGAATTTAGGGGGAGATAACTCTAAATCGGGCTCCAGAAGCGATATATATACTACTGTCGTTGATGTTTGAAGAATGGTTGCAGGCATATCAGTTTCTAATGGCGACCCAACAGTTCACTCTCGATAAATATAGCGGACAGAAAGTGGGAAGGGTTTGTTTTATGGCCTGATCACGATCATGATTTTCGTCCATCTGTCTGTCCGCCTGTTCACTTTTGCTTGTCCGTGCGATATCTTCAGTTCCCGGGCATGGATTGGTACCAAACTTTGGGCATATCTTACCCGTGCATGAGTCAAACAAGAACCCGATTCATTTTGAGGTCAGTTCATGAAACGAAATTTGCCTGGAAAGTCGCACGTTTGCATATTCATTAGCGTCAAATCGCCGAACCACGTGACCGACAAACTTATTGTTTGTGTATTCTTGGTCGTCATGTTACATAGCATATATCTAGTGTGAGTGGCTTGTATTCTGGTATATGGGGAACAGTAACGATGTGCGTGTATCTGTGCTCTTGAATGGGTACGCAAGGCTATGTGTGGGGTGAGTGGGGGGTGAGGGAGAGCAGATAACGGGAACAGTTCGGGATCATTCAGATTATATATAAATCGTGTGAAACAACCACGAGATTCAGTCGCAAGCCGATTCACTCACATATTCTGGCGCGCAATTTTAGTCGACTGAGTGTTTGTCTTAAATTAGAGAACAGGTCTGTGCCTTCTCCGCACAAATCCATTCGTATTTAGTCTCAGAACCGTATGCATGAACCGTGAAAGCAAATATTCACCCGTATTAGCCATCCCTTCCGAGGTTACTCCCCTTGTTTGTTTCAAAATACTAGTATCGTCGAGTGCCTGTCCGCGCTATATTATTTTAATCTAACAGCTTTCTGGTAACTTTTCAGCAATATGTAATCTATACCAGCTCTACCAATAGTGGTTTGGTTGTTTGCAAATAGTTGATATACTTTCTACACCTTTGAAAAATACCATGAACAAACACGTATATTCAAGACATGTATATTCATAAACTAAATTAATGAGAGTGACATCAGCCACGATAGATCACAGTCCTCGCTTCGAAAAGCAGCAACGTCCAGGATGCACTGACTCTCTAAAAAAACTGTGTACCAAAAGTACACAGACTGTGTACCAGAGGTGCACAACACTGTAACAAAATTGAACATCTACAATCACTGTGTAACTGTGATAGATGTACAATTCTGTACACAACTGTTTTTACAGAGTATATTAGTGAAGAATTGCCGACAAAGTTTTATCACGTGACAGACCAATCTTAACAGAGAAAGATTTAGCACAACCATTCCTGTTAATCAGTATACCATTGCTGATGTATCTTTACAGCCATGTATTTACCATCCTCTCTAAAATCAGGGGTATATCTCTTCTAGATACCCCTGGTACACATTGGAATGGATCCTGTTCATGTGAAATGCGGCTGTATTTTTCAGTCAATCAGCGAAGCAACATCCTGTGTGTATCGACCAATCAGATCACTTGTTTGTTGCGACAACGGCGACCGTGACAACAGATTCGAAAACACCATCGTTACCTGGGTTGTGGGATATTTGGTGGTAGATATATACGTACATTTTCAATAAATTATGAAAATTAACAAATATTAACGACAAATATTTATTTAAAAAATCGATTTAAGACAAAATATTTATATTTAATAATTTTCATAATTTATTGAAAATATGAATATTCATCTACCTTCAAATATCGCACAAGCCAGGCAACTGTGGAAAACACTGAAAGTGGGCGGAACCCGGTCTGCTACGCTAGATGATCACGGTTTCGCCTTCCTCTCAAAATGAAACCTTGACGTTGTGAGGATGTATATACACATGGACGCTAATGAGTGGATAAGTATAAGGGGAGACATTCTCCAGAAAAGGCGTATTTTCAAACGAGAAAATTTGACATTTTGAAGACAAAGAGAATGATTTGTATTTAAGGTCAGTGGAGACTATATCATTTGAATTGTTGAATGTATTTAGTATACTGGGGAAAGAAATATGAAAACGGATAACTGAAATGCGATTCAAACATCTGTGAATGCAGGGCGGACTACTCACAAAAGAAATGAAAATTTAAGTTCGACACTCTTCATAACTATAGCCAAAGTTAATGGAGAAGTTTTTCTCCGGAATGAAATTTAATAAAAAAAATAATTTACTTGTGGAAATCAGCATATACAGTGTGTATCGTCTCACATTTTTTGCTGTCATTTAAATTTTTTTTTAAAAAAATAAATATATATAGTATCATTTCTTCTTCCATAGGAATCAATTATATTGTAATTCCCCGCACGCACATCATCCGTTTGCATTCTGAGAACATGAGGAGTGTAACGTTAGTAACGTCATGTAACACCACTGATTATTACAACAGTACATTCCATAAACGCTGAACTTAACTGAACTCCACCCGCTCAATTATTGTATACACAAAATTTTGGTTTATGTCAGTAGTGTTACATCTCAAAGTTAGTGGCGTTACATGTCAAATTGTAACACCACCACTGACTTTCATCAATATGATAGCGGCGCGCGTATCTATTAACTTATTAACTTGGACGATGTTAAACTCATTTAGTTGTAAATCAGTCTATGTCATAACATTATCTGACCGTTTCAACTCTGGAGAGCACCTCACTGAGCCTTGATGTGAACGCCACTAACAGTGTACACAGTGTTTTGTTGATGCAATACGCTTTCTGGTGAAAATCATCGGGCCTGAGTTTCCCCATCTTCGTTGCACCAAACCAATTTCTACGTTCCCACTTCGATCTTCGAAGTGGGAACGTAGAAATTGGTTTGGTGCAACGAAGATGGAGTTTCCCCGGATTCCTGTATTTTCTCGATCAATGAGAACGTAATCGGTGAACTAAATCCGAAGTAACAGCGAACATGTTATATTTACTGCCCATTCCCAGCATGAAAATTACACCACTGACCCGAAAACGAGTTCGAGTCCTGCTCGCGAAATTAAATGTTAATCAAGGAAAATAATATGTACAGTGTATTATTTTCAAACTATATAATTAAAATACGTTCAAAGTACTACTATTATAAGGCGTTTTATTTTATTCCAAAACTACATCAACATAGTCACTACATTGAAACCTGTGAACACTGAAACCTGGTTAAACCAACCAACCTGTAAATTACAGTCCAATTCTCTTGTGATTACAGGATAAGTGATGTATTTCAACCACGTTTTTTTCCTCCCGTTTAACGTCGAGATACCCGTTCTAGACATCGTGTATAAGAATGTGTCATGTTAGTAGCGATGATTAGTCAGGGCTGTTAGGGATTTTTTGGTTCACATTCTTCCAAAAGCACCAAATTTGGCCCATATGTCGCCCATACCATACTATTTCGATTTTTGACGGGCGCCAAGACCAAGACGGGCGCCCCCTGGGGCCGCCATATTCGGCGAAATTCAATATGGTCGCCACCCGGGTTAGAGGTCAATCGTAGTTAAATAACTAAAAGGGCTAGAAATATGAATAATAACACTTTTTAGTGATGTTGGGGGTCGGAGAATCTGATTGTGATCTTACTTCAACGATTTGAGGTCAAGGTCACTCTTTAAGGTCACCCTAAAGGTCATTTTGGGGACAAATTCGCCATTATCAGTGGTTTTGGTGCAAGATATATAAACTGCCTCATTATATTGGTTTCCAGGGTTGAGTAACCCGAATCTGGCCTTATTTTGGCGATTCGGGGCAATATTTCATTTGAGAGTCGCGATAGAGGTCATCCGAACCAGAGGTCAATTGTAGGTATAACACCAAAAGAACCACAAATAATACCATAGAGGTTTGTGGCATTCTCCGATTCTGATCTTATTTTGAAGACTTGAGGTCACTCTATTTTGGAGTCAAAGGTCAAAGATCAACAGTTACCACTAAGAACAATCGAACGAAGATTATTCAGGAACAAATTATATTAAAATACTTCGGAGATGACATCTGCTGACAAAATGCTATAACTATGCCGCTACGCAGCTATGTGTATTTAAATGTTCGAAATGCAAATACAAGCGTCTAGTCCGTCATTCATAATTCAGCCGTCGTCCATTAAAGAATATCCGCGTCCATAATCCAAAGACCTATTCCTATCCATATAACAGTATTAGCACCAAATTCAAAAAATACAATCATAGTATACGTAAACATAGGCTAGTTTCCTGCAAGAGAGAAGCGGTCAACAGTTTTCAATGATGCCGACAAGACATCATGATGTTCCAAAAATATAAAATCCGTATCGCTGATCAGTATTCTTAATCCATAATAATCGTTCTATAGTCGTTATCTAGAGAATGGTGTATCTCAGTCACGCTCAGTCACAATACAAAGGCCGCTTTAGCAACAATATACCAATGATTATTAGTACCTATACCTTCTGGCTTGCGCTCTCAAGAAACTGTGAAGTCGGGTCGCACCCAGTAAGGCTGTGGAAGAGGGGTAGTGTCAAGGATTTGACCGACCGAGATCGGAACAAATGGTATGGACTGGAATGTCACAATATTTTTTTCCTGTACCGAAGTCCACCAAGAGTTCCGATAAACCGAGGGTCTCCAAAGACTGGACATCGCTGTCCATCGTGCGAACATAGGCTGTTGTATGACCCTCCTCCGTGGCATGTGCTAGATGCAGGAGGACCCTGGTGTCCGCCTCGGAATGGTTGTACGGTTGAAGTATTGTGAGGTCACAACGCCTGTTGAAGAACACGGACTCAAAACCGGTACACAGAAGGAACTTTTCACTCATGCCAGTCTTGGAGATCTGTGTGCTGATGAATGAGAACGGCTCCTTTTTGTTAACATTTTTTAAGAAGCCGCTGATCCATTCATACTTCGAGATTTTAGGGGTTCAGGAAAAAGTATTGTGGCATTCCAGTCCAAACTATCTGTTCCGATCTTGGTCCGTCAAAGTCCGTGGCACTAACTCTCTTTCACACCTTAACGGAGTGCAAGACGACTTCACAGTTTCTTGGATGTGGCAAAAGACCGCCTGGGAAGCCTGTACAAGCAATCGGACTCCACCGACACACTAGTGGCTCTCACGCATGATCCTGACACTCTCGAGTCCGTGCATATGGAGCTTATAGAACGCTTCATCGTACTAATGTACAGCAAGGGATGTGGTGCAGCCGGTGTCAATAAGGCAAAGCATCACCTCTTCACTACTGCAATCAGATCGCTGGAAAACATCCCACCTCCCAAGCCGCGCTTCTGCAGCATGTGAAGCGAGCGCTGCTGCAAGCGAGTTTCTACTGGTGTCGCTTCACTCCAGCAGGAAATCTCTGACTTCAGTGAGTGGAGCTGGCACAAAGATTGCACCAGTACATGGCAACCGCTATGGACCACTCTCAGCGACACTTCTATGGCATATGCCATTCTCATGCACTGCGGCTGACTCAAGGCATGCACGGGAAGGTGCAAATGCAACTGTGCCGATGTCCGAAAAACGATCCTCTGCAAATGCAAAGGCGGGTGCGTTAATAACGAGGGCGGTGATGACAAGTATTATTTATTGCTGGCATCATAGAGCGCAAGCCAGAAGGCATAGATAGTAAAAGTAATCATTGGTATACTGTTGCTTAAGCGGTCTTTGTTTTGTATTTTGAACATTTAAATGCACGTAGCGTCATAGTTATAGCATTTTGTCAGCAGATGTCATCTTCGAAGTATTTTAGTAACATTTGTTCCTGAATAATCTTGTTTCGATTGTTTTTAGTAGCAACTGTTGGTTCTCAAATGAGGTGACCATGACCTCAAATCGTCAAAATAAGGTCAGAATCTAATTCTCCGATGCCACAAATCTCTATGGTATTATTTGTGATTCTAGCCCTTTTGGTGTTTCCTATAATTGACCTCCGGTTGATCTCTGTTTCGGGTGACCTCTGTCGTGAACCTCACATGCAATATTGCCTCAAATTGTCAAAATATGGCCAGATTCAGGTTACTCAACCCCGAAAATCGATAAAATGAGTTAGTTTGTATATCTCGACTAAAAACCACTAAAAATGACGAATTTGACCCCAAAATGACCTTTAGGGTGACCTTGACCTCAAATCGCTGAAATAAGATCAGAATCAGATTCCTCGACACCGATAACCACTAAAAAGTTGTATTATTCATGATTCTAGCCATTTTGTTGTTTTAAATACGATTGACCTCTAACCCGGGTGGCGGCCATAATGAATTTCGCCAATATGGCGGCCCCAGGGGGCGACTACCTCGGCGCCCGTCAAAAATCGAAAAGGTATTGTATGGGCGACATATGGGCCAAATTTGGTGCTTTTGGAAGAATCTGAACCAAACAGTCCCTTTTATGCCCTAACATCCCGGACTAGAAAGTAAAAATCGTATTCGGGCGCAGATAACTCTTGCTTGACCGTTTTTGGTCGCTGCCTTGTTATCTCCCCTGATTTGAACATTTGGATCAATTATCTGCCCCTAAATACGTGCCCAGATCCTCTTCAGTGAATTCAATGTTTAAATCTCCGGTATGTCCGGCATTTCCATGCACAGGGGTCAAAGTTCACGATCCTTCATTAATGGAGATGCTCTTTAGGTGCTTCAGTGTTAATAGGCGTCTCCGGGAATGCATGTTTGGAGTAGGAGTATTGAGGTGGTTATTTTTTGTCTTGTGGATTTTACTACTGGGTGTGGGTTGTGGTTTTTTTCTGTTTCACGCTGTAGAATATCATGGAAGGGGTCTCGTGGCCATTCATTTGCGTACACTTCGCCATCCATAAGATGGCTTGCGAATCGTGTGTCTCCATTATCGCGGAGCGATATCCGGTGTTTTACCGGATTCTGTTCGGCCTTCATCCGGCGGAGAACAGACTCGAGAAATCTGATAAATTACAGGTATTCATACCACTTCAAAAACAGATATTGCCTGGGCTTACAAAATATATAGGTATGAATAACTTTCGTATCATACAAGAGGTGTGGTGGATCTGTAATTTTGAACAAGTAGGACATCACATGATTCGAAAATGGCGTGTTACGTTGGGGTTACGTCGGTAGACTTTTGCTGATTGGCTGACGAAATCACGTGGTATTGATTTCTGGAAATCCCCTCTTGCAGTTGCCGAAAGTAGGCTGGAAATGGATACACACGATCTCAGGGTCAGCCTTACCGCGTATAGATGACCGAGATGGCTACAAGTTGATGGACAATGAGTGAATTTCGCTGAAAAGTTATCGTGCACATGCGCAGTGTATAGACAGGCCTGAGGTGGGTGTTGTGGGGTCGGGGCGGACTATCTTGATCCGAATGGGTCGTGTGAGGTGTCAATGAATAGCACTCGTAGGGGAGCGTCCGACTGGACGGGTGTGTAGTGAAAGTAAGGCTATGTCGCGCAGGCACAGACAGGGAATTGTAGGAAAAGGGCATTGGAATGGACGTTTTGGGGTTGAGACGGACCAATATTGGTCCGAATTGGTCGTGTGAGGTATCAGTTTGAAGCACTCATGGGAGAACATCCGTCTGAACTGGTGTGTCGTGGGAATACCGTAAATCTGCGCATGCTCAAACAGAGAATTATGGGCATTCGAATGAACGTTTTGGGGTCGAGGTGGACCATCCCTGATCCGAAAGGGTCGTGTGAGTTGTCATATTGGAGCGCTCGTAGGGAGCATCCGACCGGATGGGTGTGTAGTGGAAGTAAGTTTGTGGCGCGCATGCGCGGTGAAAAAAGTGCATTGGAATGGACGTTTTTGAGTCGAGGTGGACCAATATTGATCCGAATGGATCGTGTGAGGTGTCCTAGTGAAGCACTCGGCCGGGGAGTAGGGTTAGGATAAGGCGTTAAGATAGGGCGTTAAGGCGTTGGGACGGACCTTAAGGCGTAAAGATAGGTGTTAATGCGTTGGGATGGGCGTTAAGGCTTAATGACGAGCGTTGACGGGCGTCAATGCATTTCGATGAATTAGTGTCAATTCCTTGGAATATCTAGACCCATCATTGCTTCTGGGCTATTTAGTGGGGCGTTTAAGCGTTGAGCTAGGCGTTGACGGGAGTTAATGTACATAAAATCAAGCGTATCACACAAACGTGCACAGTCGACGTTCAACCGTCAACATGGCTTATACCTTCTCTGAATGCGAACGCACAATCACCAGACACTACGATATGAATATACATGGGATTGAGGATAACGAGGCACAAGAAACTTAAGCAGATGCTGTTAATGTACCAGCGGGTTCTGAGAGTCCACCGACTAATACCGAAACAAAGACCGCTGAGAGTCTTATCTTCTGATACGGAGACCTTGACGTCAGATCGGCTAAATTCCAAGGAAGCCTGAGTGAGAAAGAACCTACCTTTTGGGATCGTATTGTGCATTAAGCTCTTAATACTCGTGTTCAGGCGATCGAGGAAGCTAGACAGGATAACTTACAACACTGGTACATCCAAATGCGCCACAGCATCAGGAAAACAACCATGGCGATCTAGGAACAGTATACCTGCTACCGCTTGAAATGAAAGGTGACACCACGCACAGATCCATGATGAAGATCAAGCGTCACTTGGAAGAGGATATGGGACTACCACCCCCCGAGGTCCGGCAAAATGCGATCAAAATGCGCAAGCATCTGTTCAAGGACATTTTAGCGTTACGGTATCCTGACCTGCCCGACGACGTTCAGAACAAATGGATCAGAGAGAACATGACCGAAGGTTGATGCAACCCCAAATGGCGGCTTCTGATTGGACAAGAGCTGGCGAGAATACTTCTAACGGACAAGAACGAATATGACAGAAGCAGCGCTAAATAGCGGCTTCTGATTGGACAAGAGTAGACTTGAATTGTAAACATATCCAAGGCGGCTCACACAGCTTGGGTTTGATGTAACATTGGGGAGAATAGACTATAGGAAAACTTGTGAACGAGTAGATCTTTCTTTCTCTCATCTGTCTGCATCATGTTGACAAGGCGTTATGTTACGACGTTGAGGCGTTAAGATAAGGCGTTAGGATAGGCGTTTCCCTTCTCTCGCTGCAAGTATTGCTTTGCATATAACCTTGAAGTGCCTGGAGAATAGTCAGCACCTCCGAAACTTATACCTCAGTGAGCATGCGCACGCGTATCACCACCAGTCTGGATCTATAGAGTTCAATAGAATTCAACCCCTGTTTGGATACAACCTGAGGCTAATGGTTTACAAACGACTTTATATGAATACTCACTCACTCACTCAACACCATTCCTCCTCCTCCTCCCCTTCTTCCCCTACCTCATCCTCCGCCGCCTCCTCCTCCTCCTCCTCCTCCTTCTCCTCCTCTTCATTCTCCTTCTCCTCCTCCGCCACACGCACCTACACACATACGCTGAGGTAACTCTACCAGGTAGCGAGGACGAACATGGCCTCATCTCCCCAAACGCACTCCTTTGCACTAGCGAAACTCTTTTTTCTTTACTGCTCCCCGAGTTGGCAGGCAAGTATCACTCCCAGTCTGACTCTACTCCACGAGTGCTTCCACAGGATACCTCACACGACCCATTCGGATCAATATTGGTCCATCTCGACACCAGACCATCCATTCCAATGCCATTTTTTCACTGCGCATGTCGTGGAAATACCGTCAGTCTGCGCATGTGCAGACAGAGAATTGTGGGAAAAGTGCATTTGAATGGAGGTTTTGGGGTCGAGGTGGACCATCCTTGGCTCCAAACGGTCGTGTAAGGTGTCATATTGAAGCGCTCGTAGGAAAGCATCCGAGTGGATGGGTGTGTAGTGGAAGTAAGGCTATGGCGTGCATGCGCAGTGGGAAAAGGGCAATGAAATGGACGTTTTTGTGTCGAGATGGACCAATATTGATCCGAATGGGTCCTGTGATGTGTTCCAGTCGCAGACCCTCAAAACAAGAGTTTTACTGTGAAATGTCGAAATATGGGGTATCTATAGACATGTATAACCCCATGCTTTATATAAAAATACACCAAGGTCTGAAACGCACTTTGGGTGAAACGAGAAATAAACGGTTTACCTCCAAACAAAATACATCAGCATATTCTACAATTGTCACTCTCAATATATTCTCGTCGTCAAATTAGTAAATTTGTGCAATTTTATACCATTGCTGGGCGATTCAAAATCCGACCTGACTGTCCATTCAACCCGTCCCAGCGAGATGATCGCCGGCTTCTTTCTCAATTCTGATTGGCCAGTCGCGACACGCCTCTAGCAAGAGAGGTCACACACTGATCAGCTGACCAATCAGAATTGAGAAAGAAGCGTTTCACCCAAAGTGCGTTTCAGATATAAAGCATGGGTTATATATATATAGACCCCATATTTCGACACTTCACCGTAATACCCGTCCACACCCCCAAAAACTCTTGTTTTGAGGGCATGTGGTCCTAGTGAAGCACTCGTGGGGTAGAGTCAGACTGGGAGTGATACGTGCCTGCCCACTCGGGGAGTAGTAGAGAAAGGGGAGTTTCGGAAGTGCAAAAGAGCGCGTTTAGGGAGATGGGGCCATGTTCGCTTTGGCTATCTGGCAGAGGTACCCCAGCGTATGTGTGTAGGTGCGTGTGGAGGAGGAGGAGGAAGTGAAGGGGAAGGAGGAATAGGGTTGAGTGAGTGAGTGGGCGAGTGGGTGAGTGAGTTAGTGGTCATATAAAGTCGTTTGTAAACCATTAGCCTCAGGCTGTATCCAAACATAGGTTGTATCCTATTGAAGCTCTCATCCGGTAGATCCAGACTGGTGGTGATACGCGTGCGCATGTACACTGAAGTGTAGTAGTGAAAGAGGAGTTTCTGAGGTGCTGACTATTCCCCAGGCACTTCAAGGTTATATGCAAAGCAATACTTGCAACGAGTGGAGGGAAATCCCACGCAGCGCATTAACGCATATCTTAATGCCTTAACGCCTATCGTTATCAAATAGTTTATTCTCGCCAATGTTACATCATGCCCAAGCTGTCGGAGCCGCCTTGGGTATGTTTACGATCCAAGTATTCACGTTTTTGGGATATGCTTGATTTTATGTACAGTAACGCCCGCCAAAGCTTAAACGCCCTGGTGAAATAGCCCAGAAGCGTTGATGGGTCTAGATATTCCATGGAATTGACACTAATTCATCGAAATGCAGTGACGCCTTTCAACGCCAGTCGTTACGCATTAACGCCCGTCTCAACGCCTTAACGCCCTATCTTTACGCCTTACCGCCCGTCTCAACGCCTTAACGCCCTATCGTAACGCCTTAACGCATTGTCAACCGTCCAATCACACGCACATGTTTTGACCTACGGGCTATATGGTACAGGGTGTACCACCAGGCGCGTGCGCATGTCTGCGATGACGTCACCTCCGGCGATGTCCGGTGATGACGTCACTTTCATCAAGGTTCAGGGGCCAGTGGTCAGAGTGCGTGTGATTGGATGGTTGACAATGCGTTAAGGCGTTCCGATAGGGCGTTAAGCGTTAAGCTACGGCGTTAGGGCGTAATGATAGGGCTTCAAACTGATATATGCACCTCACACGACCAATTCGGGCCAATATTGCTCCATTTCTACCCCAAAACGTCTTTCCAATGCCCTTTTCCCACAATTTTTAATGTTTTTGTTTTACCAATACAAACCAAGACTTCTCCAGACTTTGTGATTGTGGCGGAGAAACAGAAAAAATCGGACATCGGAAATTGTTTTAATGAATACATGTAGTACAATTGACAGTGGAACAACTTTACTCTGGAAAATTGACAGCCCAATGCATCCATAGAGAAATTTATCAGATTACCGAAGAGTTTGTATCTAATGGAATACTCGGAATGTCAGCTGGTAAAGCCCAGGGCTTGACTGAAATTTCAAAAAAAATAAAAAAATAAAAAAATAATCTACAAATCACATATCTATAAACCGATAGCCTTCATTTTCAATTTGCCCCTGTCAACTGGCATATTTGTAGATGACTGGAAATCAGCTAGGGTTACCCCTCTGTACAAAGCGGCCGATGTTACTGATATTAACGCCCTATTTCCATCTTAACGAGGTTGAGAAAGATAATAGAAAGATATGTTCATAAATGTTTTATGATTTGTCAAATAACAACAAATGCTTCGTTCAAAATCAACCTGGTTTTAGACCAATCATTCATGTGAAACAGCTCTCATCAGTATGGCTGATAGATGGTTAAGAAATATTGGCCGAGGTTTTTTAACTGGCGTTGTATTTCAGTCTTGAGAAAAGCATTTGATACTGTCAATCACGCTGTTTTATTACACAAATTATCTTTTTATGGCCTTGACTGAAATGGTGACAGTCCTATTTAATGGACAGAAAGCAATTTGTAACCTGGAAAGGCACCACTTCAGATTTTACGAATATAAATATAGATGTCCCACAAGGGTCGAGTTTAAGACCGTTATTTTTATATAATATATTAACGATCTCCCTGACATTTTAACTCAAGTCTAGATTTATATGCAGACGATAGCTCCCAGTCTAATAGTGGGAAAAGTATAACAGAACAGAAATTAAGCTTATCACTGATCTGCAAAATAGTTAAAAATGGATGTTCATGAATAAATTGAGTCTCAATATCTAAAACTAAATATATGCTCATAGGGGTCACACAAAATCTGACCAGATCACTTGAATTATCGGTTACTTTGGATAACATTCCAATAGATATTGTGACAGAATTTATACTTCTAGGCATTGTCATCGACCATACTCTGACATGACAAAATCATTTGTCGCGCGCAGCTCTATAATGACATTAACCCTATACCTGGGCTGGGGGGGGGGGGGGAATGCCTCATCCGCCCTCCCCCCCCTACCAAACTTTCTGCGCTATCTCCGGAACGACAAAAATTGGAGAGCTGAAACTCCGTGACTTTATAGCTTATCATATTGGGGTCATTTTGAGCCTATTTGCGTAACCCCCCAAGCAGAGGCTCATGAGTAAATTCAAGATGGCGGCCACGTAGGTTACCAGAAAAGTGATGTTTTGTCATATTTCTTCAAAATTTCTGCTTGTCCGCCATGAAAAATGGGCAACAACTATTTTATTTCACATCACATTAATATTTACTAATTTATCATTTTTTTTTTGCGGAGAAATTGCATAAATAAAAAATTCGGAAAATCTGACAGAAAAATCTACCCAAAAAAGGCCTTTTTGAAAATGACGTCACTGTGACGTCATCAGTGCGGCCATCTTGGACTTTTACATTTTCTGGTAGAGCTTGACCCAAGGGTATAGTGTGCTAAGTTTCAGCTCCCTAGCTCAAGGGGTAAGAAAAATAATTAGGGGTCCCTCAGCCTTCCTCCCCCCAGGCCAGGACAGGTCCCAAAAATCCCAGGCCAGATAGGGTTAAGAAAACTTGGTGTTTTAAGACGCATGGATCATTTTATGCCTCGCGATACTTTTGTTTTACTGTACAATTGTTTTACTGTAGACTTGTTTCCCCGCACTCTGAATTTTGTTCCACCGTTTGGAGCAATGTTTCAAATCAACTCTCAATCAGTATGTTGTATAAGCTTAAAAAAAGAGCTGCAAGAATCATTCTTAAACCCAAAGACTTTTTAACTCCCACAGCTGATCTTTTTAATGTACTGAACTGGATGCCAATTCAAGATAGAATCGTTTACAAAAGAACCGTTTTGGCATTTAAAGTGTTTTAGAAACATTGCCCCACGATATCTGAATATTTTTGCATTTGTTATCACTGTACAAAGCTGCAACTCACGTGTTGCTCAACGTTATGCTTTATATATACCCACACATCGCATACAGTATTTTAAAAGAAGTGTCGTCTACTCTGTATTTTATGGAATAACTCAAGTACGCTGTTAAAAATTCTTTCAATATTGTAGTTAGCAGAATTGATTCAGTGTTCAAAGTAGGACTTCGGATATGCTCTTTTGAACGACTGAATCAATTCTGCTAACTACTATATGCTTAACGTGAAGTGAATCTAAATCTAGTCATATTACCCACTTTATTTTATTCTATTTATTCATCTTAATGGCTGTCCAACACTGTATGTTTTATATTGTTTACGTAATATTATAATCAGTTTTATTTATATTGTATATACGTTTCAAACGCAGGACCGCAAGGTGAACTAGTTCTGAAACTATCTATCCCATCCTGATATAGAAGTGCGTGACCGTTTGATTTTCATTAAAAACGGTGTCCATTTTATTTTGTCAAACATAAATTCCGTTGGCTTTTAACAAGGTGCACTGTTTTTCGATAACTACATGTAATTATGGGTTCGTTCAGGTCTACTGCTGTTTGCAAAACATTCTTAGCTAGGCTACGGTGAATTAGGCTCGATATTGCTGCCTGATTCAGGAATAATTAGCAAAACACTTCAGAAAATCTCGTCAGTTTTACGCCCGCTCCCCGAGCATGCAGTCATATGTCAGAATAGCTCTGCGTAAAGAGTGCAAAAAACGTTTTCGTGCCCAAGATGGCAAAGATACGATCCGTAGGGGCGTATAGATTTGTATGGGAATTGAGAATCCACAACATGAGTTATTCCTTTTTCATAATCTTATTAGGTGAAATATATTAAACCGTTAAATTCCATGTATAATTTTTCTAAGTACCGTTATCTCATTCAGATTATGTTTATTTAATTAATTATTTTTCATAGGGGGGGGGGATACTATCATAGCACTTTAGGCGAGGATCCAGGGGCAGCCTAGGGCCCGGAAGTTCCTGGGATTTAAATCGTCGGAAACGCGTTCTGGGTGATGTTTGGTTTATTAAGTAACTGCAAAGAAGTGTATTTTGTGTTCTTTCCTAAACCTTTTACAATGAAAACGCAATCGATGGTGGTTTTCTTCGACGCTGAATTAGGAAAATATATGTATAATAAACTAGCCTGGACACATTGTGTACACAGTCAAATCAATGGTGATAGATATCACCAAAAAAGGCGACAACAGTATCACCAATAAATGGCGATGAGTTAAGGCCATCACCATATTCCATCATCACAATTATATGTGACGGCAATCCCCATTTATTGGCGATGACCTGAAACCTACAGCAATTGCTCGTCGCCATTTATTTGTGATGACCACGCCTCATCACCAATGAATGGCGACGAAATGACCTAGTCACCGATATAAATGGCGATGGGCCATCACCATTTTTCTGACTGTAAAAGTAAATGATATAATTCGTATGCGCAATGAGGTGTTAATAAATTCATTGCAGAAGTAGCGCCATCTACATTCACAAGTGAAAAAACTCTATCCCGTCCGTCATTATAGTTACTTGAAGGGAATTACCTGGAGAAGGGAGTACTTGCGGCAAAATTACACATACACACTCCAATGTTATTGTTATCTCTATACTCTGTAATTGAGTAACGAGATTAAATTCAATTCAATTCAAGAAACTTTTGGATTTTGGGGCCAAGAAATTTTTCTTGTACATTTGAGGAGTTATGTACACGACTAACTACATCACTAGCTAACAGCAGCCTTGCCATGCATACCTACGGAACCGTGGAGGGGACCGAGATCATTTCTAGGGAGAAATTCGCCATTGGTCAATTATCTCGGGGGAAAATAATTTACCCCGAGATAATTATCTGGGGGGAAATTCTCGATTGGTCAATTATCTCGGGGAAAACAATTTCCCCCAAGATAATAGACCATCCCGAATTTCCCCCTAGATAATTATCTCGGTGTAAATTATTTTTTCCCGAGATAATTGACCAATGACGAGTTTTCCTCTAGATATTATCTCGGGGGATATTATCTCGGAGAAAATTAAAAAAAATATTAACTATGTCCCCTCCACGGTTCCGTACATACCGGTACTAAGAATAGAATATCATAACGTACGTGAGAAGTTTGAAAAAACTAGTTTTGGCAGTTGTTTGTTGTTTGTTTTTGGTAATGTTGGACGGTGATATAACGCCAAACTCGGTGACTTTTAAGGCTAAGGGTGTATATGCAAATATACATCAAGAGATGCACTCTATTAATAAGAACAGGCTGTATGGTCTAAGGGAGAGAACTCATAGGTGGAAATAATAGATATATTGTAAAGGAGTCTTCCTCAAATATATTGAACTAAGAAATATAAGGTGTTAGATGTGACAACTGATCTTTATATATAATTGTCCTATCCTAACACCTAGGCTACGTGGGCATTTTCGTGGGAGTCCTCTTTTTCCCTTCACGTGTCCAAATTTATCGTGAACAGTTTTAAATTGCAGTTTCATATAAAGTAGGCTACCAATTTCTTCCCAGTGTTTGTTCTATCTGATTTAGTGTTAACTCCAGCACAGTCTTCATGAATAATCAGTTTCATATGTTATCCGCCTCTCTTTCTATAGAAACATTAATTAGCCCCGTTTGGCATCCACAACTTCAACAGTTCAGCTTGGCATTCATGCAACAACTTACGCATCGATGAAGTGAGCTTTTCTTGCAGTGGTGTTAGAAGTGGACTTTGACTTAAACTGAGGAGAAGATGGTTTCAACTGAACACCAATATTTGAGGAAGATTTTGTTTTGCCTCTTTGAGAAAGTTAGAAACGTTTCTCTGAAAATGCGTTAAAATGAGTTAAATGAAGGATAAATTTTCAAAATTTCCCGGAGAAGGGAGACACCCCTAATTTGCCACCCCTAATTGTTAAATTGCTTCTACCTCGCCTGACTATAACGCAATACATGCCCATATTCTATGCCCTAACCCAAACTAAATCCCAAACCTACATGCATGCCCCTGTATGCTTTGACCGAATCTCGGAAAACTCAGATATGATTTCACGGTATTCCCTGATATACAATCTTGGTTTACCTAGATTAGGTTTGACCCAAACAACCAACTCCGAACAGCGCATGTCGTCTAGGCTTCAAGCACTGCCCGCAATTGAAATATCCTTAACACGCTCTCAGCGAAGATATTACTCCGCCAATACAAACCTTCGATCACTGTTATAACCTCATTATTCATCATTAAGCCTGCTTGAAGTTTGTGCCGTATATTGTGTGATGCAATGGATGCAATTTATACTAACTGTGTCGAAGTGTCAAAGCGCAGTGTTCTTTGTTCTAGACAATATGCTAAAGGTTCATGTTGTTTTTACACCCATACTGTCATTCCAGGCTATTTAGCGAATAAAACAATGAACCTGTCGTTTGTTACTCAGTAACCTCCCCCCCCCCCCCCCCCCCTACATCGCTGTACTGTTTGGAAGTCCCTTTTTCAAATCGAGAACTGACCAATCGAAACGTCGGCTTCGCCAGTGGACTGTTCCAATCAGCCCCGGAGATCACACCGAATAGCTGTCTAATATTCTTCGGAACTGTGTTAGTGCATTCGATGCGTTCCGGAAGTGAATTGTTTTGTGTAATACTTTTTGTTTATCTCTCTACAATAGTTGGTCTTCATAACTTAGAAGTTTCCTTGTCACTTTGAGAATAAAAATAAATTTCAGGAAATTTTCATTACACACCCTTTGCCGTCGCCATGGTGGTGTTTTATAATACGACATATTTTGATCCAGCTGTGGCTCGGAAAAATGGTACATAAGGTCACCTCAATTTTTGATATATTTGAAGTCAGAATTAAGCCAGGCTTTCTGACTATATATGTTATTAGTCGTCGGGAAATATTGGGAATAGAGTTTTCAGGACATGTTTCAGGCCAATTTACTACATAAATAGTAAGGAGATCATTTGGTGGTGTGCAACCTGATGAGGGTGCCAGACAACGGGACATACACAGAGCCGTCTCCTAGGCACAGATGTCCCCGGTGACGGGAGATAGAGAGATATTGTACGAGCTCTTTATACCGATACTACATTGTATTTCGATGGAGTGCCCAAACACACCCATCCATAAATGTGATAATTGATAATGGTTAACCATATCTTGGCCTGGGGTGGGGAGTGGGCCGTCTTGCTCCCCTACCAAACTTTCCACCATGTGATGAAAATCTCCAGGAGAACAAACATCCGAGAGCTTGCATGCTGTTATCATTTTGGGGTCATTTTGAGCCTATAGTTGCATAACTGGCAGAACAGAGGATTATGTGTAACTGAATGTTTTTCTCATTTTCCCTCAAAATGTTGATTTCTGTGCATAAAATGGGAAAGAAACTACACTCTTAAAATGAAAGTGTTGTATTTAACATTATAAATATCGGAGAAGTGACAACATTTTATAAAGTGATATATTTGTAACACTCCAAGAAAGTGTTGAAAAAAAAGTGTTATATCCAACATTACAGCGCTGTATCAGGAGCAATACAACACTTCACAATTCTGAATTTAACACTTTTAAAGTGTTTTTTTGCTTCTGATACAGCACCATGATTTTGGATATACCATGACACTTTTTTCAACACATTCTGAGAGTGTTACAAATATAACACTTTATGTAATTTTGCCACTACTCGGACATTTATATGGTGTTCTATTTGGGCCAATTTGATCTCGCGCGTCGACTTTTAAAAGGGCGACGCGCGACGCGAAGCGTTTTGAAACGCGACGTCGCCCTCTCCGTCGCGCGTCGCGCGTCGCCTTTTGCAATGTTAAAGAGATAGGCCAAAACTTATGGTGTCTTATTTGTATGGTGTTCCATTTCGGCCATTTTTGCGTCGCGCGTCGCAGGCGACGGGAAGGGCGACGTCGCCCACGACGTCGCCCGCGACGTCGCCCTTCCCGTCGCCCTTTCCGTCGCGTTCTTATAATGTTAAGAGATACAACGCGACGCGACGTCGCCCTTTTTAAACGCGACGTCGCCCACGACGTCGCCCGCGACGTCGCCCTTCCCGTCGCGCGTCGCGCGTCGCTTTAATCAACACGACGCGATAGGCGACGTCGCCCACGACGTCGTGCACGACGTCGCTCGCGACGTCGCCCATCCCGTCGCCCTTCCCGTCGCGTTCTTATAATGTTAAGAGATACAACGCGACGCGACGTCGCCCTTTTTAAACGCGACGTCGCCCACGACGTCGCCCGCGACGTCGCCCACGACGTCGCCCGCGACGTCGCCCTTTCCGTCGCGCGTCGCCTTCCGGTATTTCAGGACAAAATCCATCTGCGCATGCTTAAGGAGCAGCTATTGCGATGTGGGTCGTATGGTGAGGCCGCCATTTCATGAATGAGCTCTGCCACTATCGATGAAGAAAATGTCGGCGTAAATGAATAATGCTTATCCTGCATTATCGTATAGCTTTTAAAGGGTGTTAAATATTAGTCCATGCTTGGAATGATACCTGTTATGAAATTATCTCTCGGAAAGTCTGTAACTCGCTGTGTTGTACTATACACATTATATTTTCGCTTCCAATAGATATGCGCAACCCCCACATCCGTACACGAGTGAATGTGTGTGTGGCTTTTATGTGTGCTTTTATGTGTTTGTGTGTTTTCATTTTTCAGATATCCTTACAGTATACCTCCTTATGTTACTACATTGACCAGGGCGTTGAAAATATCCTTTTATTCACTGCTGTCCAACACTGTATACCGGTACTCAACCTCTCACGTCCCGACAGATTGTAGTAGATCTTTTAGCTTTCAATTTAGCAGAGAGAGATAGTCCTATAGCTCTCAAAAAGAAGAAAAAAGAAAGAAATTATGATGGAATTGAAGTCATTTTACTGTGAGAATTATGTTCTCTCTATTCTTTCTAACAATTGATTGAAGAATATTAGTTTTTCTGCACTCTTCGAATTATCCGGCATTTCCACGATCGTACTAGACGTTTGACGACAATTGAGCTTCAAATATAAGACGAGTTCTTGGAGTTCGGGTAAGTTGCTCTTAACTCATGGCCGTAGACAAGGGGGGCATGGCCCCCTCCCCCCAAATATTTGCAAGACAAACAAAAATAGACGTGTTTGTGAAATACATATTCCCCGCTGCGTGTTTGTCAGAGTGGAAAGTGGTCAAGCAGAGGAAACGAGCCATGTTCAAGCATACAGTTAATAGGGGAATTCCTAATCGCCTTTTACATCTAGACTGCTGGCGCTCGTGTTGTTAAGAGTTGAGAGTGATTCCTGGCCTCATTTTCTACGAAAATCTGTCGTCGATAATTGCATGTATAAAATTCTCTAATCGAACTTGTAAATCAATGAGAAAATCATGTCCGTCTCAGTGCACCAGCGCGGGCAGTTGCGAATCACTTTGGTGAGAAGCGGATCACGCCATCTAGCGGTCGTGAGTGGTCATTTATCACCAATAT
>JAVTVY010022173.1:0-91363 GCA_036873755.1 Hanleya hanleyi
GGTAGAAGTTGTAACTCAGGTACGCCATTGAACAAGGGGTCGGCATTTGCTGTCTGGGTATGGTGATCAGGTCGTCGATAAAAACGGCATAGTCTCAGATATCCACATAGGCGTGCCCGTTAGTATGGTGGCCGAGAGGGGCCATCGTCACTTCGCCATCGTGCCATAGGGCGATAGGGCGATAGAGCGATGGCGATAGAGCGATAGAGCGATGGCGATAGAGCGATAGAGCGATGGCGATAGAGCGATAGAGCTATGGCGATAGAGCGATAGAGCGATGGCGATAGAGCGATAGAGCGATAGAGCGATGGCGATAGAGCGATAGAGCGATAGAGCGATGGCGATAGAGCGATAGAGCGATAGAGCGATGGCGATAGAGCGATAGAGCGATGGCGATAGAGCGATAGAGCGATGGCGATAGAGCGATAGAGCGATAGAGCGATGGCGATAGAGCGAAGTACATGACTGCGCATGACTACACCAAAACGAGACAAGTCGACATGTTTGCCTACCTTTGTGTTCACGGTATTTGTCGGTACAATATTTTCATGGCGGTCAAAATGAATATCAACGCCATGCATACTAAGAAAAATTCTGTACAAGAAAGCGACTCTGAGTTGATTCAAGGAATGCCATTATGAATATATAAAATAAAAAGATCTTTGATTAATGACACGGAGGGGGAAAGGATTGACGCTTATTAATGTTCAATTATTGGAGAACGTTGATAGGATATTAATTTATTAAGATTTGCCTCTCCCCCTATACCCCCGCATTGCACAAAGAACGGAATGTTTCAAAGAGCGGAGACCAAGGACTACTTCGTCTCTCCACCCTCAATAATTACGAGGGGGTGCCTTGAAATGGGCCGAAAATTAGTAGAGAAGCGTGTGAAATAAATCTAAAATTACATGGGGGTGTACCCCGACCCACCTCTTTAGTTCTTCCTTCGCGGGTCTAAATTTGTCATGACTGGTTTTAAATCGCAGTTTTATGCCAAGTACCAACATTTTCTCAGTGGTTTCGTACTAAATGGAATTTAGACTGGTCACAAGGTGACTTTAAGCTATTAGGTCTTGTGTTTACAAACAATTTGGCCGAAAAGGTTGAAAAAACTACAAAGATAAATTAAAAGATATTGTCATACTCATGAAGATATGGTCCAAAATAGGATTGACTCCACTAGGACGAAATGTCATTTTAAAAAAGCTTGTTGTTGCCGAAACTCAACAATCTATTTTCCTCTCTTCCAAACCCACCCGAACCACTCTATAAATGAATTCCAGAAACGCTGTTTTGAATTTGTTTGGAAATCGAAACCTGATAAAATTTTCAGAAAAATTTCTGTTAAACCACTTGAACATGGCGGTTTAGATAATCCTATTGTTAATATGTAATCCAGGCACAAAATATATCGTGGATTAGGATATTACAAGCTGATAATTCCAAATGGGGTAATATTTTGAAAATGTATGTGCCAAAGAATATAGACCCAATAGGAGTTGGTTCAGCAGCATTCTTAAGAACTAATATTATACCAACGATGGAAAACGTATTTTGGAGGGACACGCTTCTAGCCTGGACAGAATTTCAAATAAAACTAGAGGACTGTCAAACTTTCTCGAATGAAATGGTACAATGAAAAAATTAAAATTGATAATAAAGCTCTACATTAGGTCACTGGGATGGAAAAGGCGTGCGGTTTGTAAATGATATTTTAACAGTATTTTCGTTATTTTGGGATAACACTATCTTAGAATGGCACAAATTCTAGTGCTGAAAATTTGGTCGAGTCCCGTGCAGGATTCGAACCAGCGACCCCAGAGTCAGGCACCTAATCGCCAGCACTGCATGTATGTCGGCGATCTAAACCACTCGGCCAACGGGCCTCCCACAAAAATAAAAGGTAGCAGACCGGTAGTCTTGAAAGCGAACACACAGTACCCCTCTGATGATCGTAATGACACAGCTCCCAAAGCTGAATAGATATATTTTTTATCATTTAGAAAGTGATCGTATAACAGTATTTTCGTTATTTTGGGATAACACTATCTTAGAATGGCACAAAATAGCTCATTACGATCATCAGAGGGGTACTGTATGTTCGCTTTCAAGACTACCGGTCTGCTACCTCCTATTTTCGTGGGAGGCCCGTTGGCCGAGTGGTTTAGATCGCCGACATACAGTGCTGGCGATTAGGTGCCTGACTCTGGGGTCGCTGGTTCGAATCCCGCACGGGACTCGACTAGAATTTGTGCCATTCTAAGATAGGGTTATCCCAAAATAACGAGAATACTGTTATACGATCACTTTCTAAATGATAAAAAAATATAATGATATTTTAGATAATAACGAAATATTTTTGTCATTTGACTCTTTTCAGTCCATTTATAAATGCGCAGCCAATAATTATTCCATAATTATCAGTATGTCAGGCAAGTAGTATATATAACTGATATTAACGCAACTTGACCTTTGACCTAAAAAATTTGCATAGTGGGGAGAAAAACTACCTCTGAACACAGAAGAGTTCCAATTTTTGCAGGTCACTGCGCAGGTCAAGTGGTTGCCATGGTGACGTCATTTCCGGTCAGGTGACGTTTGGGGCATGTATTCCTCCGCGGTGATGCGGTCGCGGGAAAAAGCCTCCGCGTACAGAAAAATAGTCTCAAATACGCGGGGAGCTGGGGGAAATTCTCCGGCAATCTTCGGCAATCTCCGGGACATTTTTGGGGGGAGAGGGGCCCCTAGTGGACCGATTGGGTCGAATGAGGTGTCAAAGTGAAGCGCTCCTCCAGGGCGATCAAGTAGTGGGTGGTTGTATGTAAAATTCGGATTTGTCCCAAAAATACAAAAAGCGGAACACGGACTTTACCCCTACATTAGGGGAAACCCCTATCAACCATGTTCAAAAGGGCTAATATCGGTCTACCTATCAAGTCATGGGTGGGTGCATGTAAATTGAGGATTTGTCCCCGAAAATATAAAAAGTGGAACACGGATTTTACCCCTACAATAGGGGAAAACTCCTATCAACCATGTCCAAAAGGGCTAATGTCGGTCTCCGGCTTATCGGGCCTGCCTATCAAGTCATGGGTGGGTGCATGTAAATTGAGGATTTGTCTCCGAAAATATAAAAAGTGGAACACGAACTTTACCCCTAAAATCGTGCCTGATTCGCACATTTGCATCTGTACGGGAAAATGCCTGTATGTGTATAGGGGTGGTCATTTTTTGTGGATTTTACTATGGGTTGTGGTGTCTTGTTTTCTTCGTCTCACCACGTAAAACACGATGGGCAGGGTCTCGGAGCTAAGCGGTGAAACTTTTCGAAAAAGTCCCTGCGCGCATGCGTAGTGGGTAAATAGTGCTGGGTGGCTGTTTTGGGGTCTAGGTGAGCCCCAAGTGGTCCGATGGTGTCGTACGAGGTCTTATTTCGAAGCTCTCGTGGAAGAGCATCCGACTGGACTAATGCATCGTCGGCTTTCAATATTCTGCGCATGCGCAGTCTGGCCGTAGTATAGAAAGCAGGCATTTTGTGGGTGCGTGGGAGTGTGCTTGGGGTAGAGATGGACCACTATTGGTCTAAATGGGTCGTGGGAGGGGTCAAAGTGAAGCTTTTGTAGGGTAGAGTCAGAATGGCGTGCTTTTTATTGCAAGTCGCGTCAATCTGCGCATGCGCAGTTGGGTGTAGTAAGTAAAGTGGTCATTTTGGGGGTGCGTGGGGGTGTGTTTGGGGTAGAGATGGGCCACTATTGGTCCGAATGCGCCGTGGGAGGTGTCATTTTCTAGCTCTCGGGGTGTAGACCCCGATTTGATGGATGTCCACAGCATCTATGACGTCATCGGTGACGTCATCAGTACAAGTAGTAGCGAAAGTACATGTGTATGTACTATGTGCCTATACATGTACTATGTGCCTGTACATGTAATCTGTCCATATACATATACTCTACCAATGTACATTTTTCTTGTCCATGTACTTGTACTCTTGCAGAAACAGCACAGTATCCTGATAATATATACATCGCGGTGATGTGGCGTTAGTCAGCTTATCTGGCTAGTACTTCACACATTTATCGTTTGGAACTTTTCTTAATTGTAAGAAATTACATATCAGACTGCATGTTTGTTGTCCATAATAATAACATAATTATGTATGACCAGACTGTATCTATGTTGTCCATAATAATAACCTAAGTATGTATGACCCGTTACATCCGGGAACCTTAGTTTTACATCCGGGACCTCATCTTACATCCGGGGTTTTCCTTGTTTTACAAGGACTGTGGTTTTACATCCGGATGCTACAATATATGTCTTGTATTATACAATATATATCTTGTATTATACAATATCTGTCCTGTATTATTCAATATCCGTCCTGTATTATACAATATATGTCCTGTATCATTCAATATCTGTCCTGTATTATACAATATCTGTCCTGTAGTATACCATATCTGTGCTGTATCATACCATATCTCTCCTATGTTATACAATATCTGTCCTGTGTTATACAATATCTGTCCTGTATTGTACCATATATGTCCTGTATTCTGACTCTACCCCACAAAAGCTTCACTTTGACACCTCCCACGAACCATTTGGACCAATAGTGATCTATCTCTATCCCAAACACACCCCCACGCACCCCCAAAATGCCTCCTTTCTATACTACGGCCAGACTGCGCATGCACAGAATATTCAAAACGGACGATACATTAGTTCAGTCGGATGCTCCTCCACGAGAGCTTCAAAATAAGACCTCTTGCGACACCATCGGACCACAAGGGGCTCACCTAGACCCCAAAACGGCCACCCAGCACCATTTACCCACTACGCATGCGCGCAGTGACTTTTAAAAAAAAAGTCACCGCTCAGGTTTGGGACCCCGCCCATCGTGTTCTACGTGGTGAGACGTGAAAAACAAGATCCCACAACCCATATCGCAATGAACATGTGTGAATTGCCAAGTATGGACCTATCCACTGAGCCATTAGGCCTATGGGCCTATCCATACCTCCGTGAACTTTTCGAAAAATTTCACCGCTTAGCTTCGGGAACACGCCCATGTGTTCTACGTGGTGAGACGTGAAAAACAAGATCCCACAACCCATATCGCAATGAACAGGTGCAAATTGCCCAGTATGGACCTATCCATTGAGCCAGTAGGCCTATGGGCCTATCCAGACCTCCGTGAACTTTTCGAAAAATTTCACCGCTTAGCTCAGAGACCCTTCCCATCGTGTTTTACGTGGTGAGACGAAGAAAACAAGACCCCACAACCCATAGTAAAATTCACAAAAAAATGACCACCCCATATAGGCATTTCCCCGTACAGATGCAAATGTGCGAATCAGGCCCTATTTTATGGGTAAAGTCCTTGTTCCGCTTTTTATATTTTCGGGACAATTCCTAATTTTACATACACCCACCAATGACTTGATCGCCCTGGAGGAGCGCTTCACTTTGACACCTCACTCAACCCAATCGGTCCACTAGGGGCCCCTCTCGCTCCCAAAATGTCCCGAAGATTGCCGGAGAATTTCCCTCAGCTCTCCGCGTATTTGAGACTACTTTTTCTGTCCACGGAGGCTTTTTCCCGCGACCGCATCACCGCCGACGGCTTCACCGCGGAAGAATACATGCCCCAAAGGTCACGTAACCGGAAGTGACGTCACCATGGCAACCACTTGATCTGCGCAGTGACCTGTAAAAATTGGAACTCTTCTGTGTTCGGAGGTAGTTTTTCTCCCCAATATGCAAATTTTTTAGGTCAAAGGTCAAGTTGCGTCAATATCAGTTTTATATACTACTCAAGCAGTACGGAAAGCAGCAAACAACATGAGATTTGGACTATTACAGAAACAATATATGATACCGTTGATACCGCCCCCTATTTCACTATTAATAAGTGTAAAAAAAAAGGCTGTAAAATGTTATATAGAAATCTCTTGACCTTTAGATTTACTGTACTAAACAGTTCTTGAAAAAAATTATAGTGATTCGGAGTGGTATATATGGAATAATAATGTAACAAAGAGATGTGAAATATAAATGGTTTCGATACAGAATTATTAACCGAATATTGACTACCAACATTTTTGCACATAAACTTTACCCTGATATATCTAACTTATGTACATTTTGTAGCAAAGTTCCAGAGACTATTATTCATCTCTTTTGGGAATGTGAACATATCTATACCCTTGGTGGAGTTTACTGGAAAATTGGTTCGCTTCGGCGGGTGTTCCAATTATATTTTCTCCAGAAAAAGTTATACTTGGTCTTTTACAACCCAGAAATCAGCCACTCAACTACTGTATTTCTATTATCAAATTTTCTATATATAAAATGAAAGTACATGTAGTTAAAAATCCCTTGGTTGAAAGGTGTTCAAAACGCTTTAAATGTGCATACGAAACCGATAAATATTTCCAGTATAAGAACTGCGAATGGCGCTTGTTTTACCAGTATCGGTCATCGCTGCATTTACTGTTTAGACTCTTATGATGTTGTTTGCGTAGATAAATCGAGGTGTAATGACGATGTATCTGTTTGTTGTATAACATGAGTTTCTAATTACAAATACAACCATTTTTGTTTAGTACAATAAAATATTGTATGTACAATGTGTATTACCTAACAAAACCAAATAAGATATAAAAAAAAAATCAGTGTTTGTTCTATGCGATTTAGTGTTAAGTCCAGCCACGATCAGCACAATCTTAATGAATTATCAGTTTCATATGACATCCGCCTTTCTTTTTCGATAAAAACGCGGAAATGGCCGCGTTCGGCACCCACAACTTCAAATAATTCAACTTACGCATCGACGGACGAATTGGTCTTTTCTTTCAGAGGAGTTAGAAGTTGAATTTGACGAAAAATTACGAGACTATGGGTAAATCAGATCACCAATATTTTAGGGGGGGGGGGGAGAGTGACCTCTTCTATTTCGATTCTACGTTGACTTTTTTACAAGCGTTGATCAGCATTAATTACAAAACTTGATTTCAAATGTTCCAGATGTATATGTTCACCAGACAGCGAATATCACTGCTTTATTTATTAGATTCTTATGTCGATCTTTTAGCCAATGTTTATTATTTTAGCCCATATACAATAAAACTTATCGGTCTATCTCTCTGTGTTATCTGTGTAATCTTTGTGGTACGCCGCTGGCCCCTAGCGGCGAGTTTAGCGGCGAGCTCTCTTGTGTTGGAGGTACGATTATCACCGTATGAATATGCATGATTATGAGCATGCGCAGTCATGTACTTCGCTCTATCGCTCTATCGCCATCGCTCTATCGCCATCGCTCTATCGCTCTATCGCCATCGCTCTATCGCTCTATCGCCATCGCTCTATCGCTCTACCGCCATCGCTCTATCGATCTATCGCCATCGCTCTATCGCTCTATCGCCATCGCTCTATCGCTCTATCTCTATCGCTCTATCGCCATCGCTCTATCGCTCTATCGCTCCATCGCTCTGTTTTTTGACGTACGATGGCGAAGTGACGATGGCCCTTCTCGGCCATCATACGTTAGAGCTCACCACATAATTTAGCGAATACGTTGTACCCCAAATACACCGGCGTACTTTCAAATCAACGATCGAAATCTTCTGAACGTCAGGCTGTAACAGGAAGGCTAGGGTAACCTTTATAGTCTTTTGTAGAGCTCCTACAGAAGCGTGAATTACAAGCGTCTAGTCCGTCATTCATAACTCAGCCGTCGTCCATTAAAAATATCTACGTCCATAATCCACAGACCTACTCCATATTCCATATAACAGTATTAGCACCAAATTCAAACAGGCGACCATAGTATACATAAACATAGGCTAGTTTCCTGCAAGAGAGAAGCGGTCAACAGTTTTCAATGATGCCGACAAGACATCATGATGTTCCAAAAACATAAAATTCGTATCGCTGATCAGTATTCTTAATCCATAATAATCGTTGTAAAGTCATCTAGAGAATGATGTATCTCAGTCACGCTTTGATTGTGACTATTCATATGAGCACCATAAGGATCTTGAAGTACATAGGTTCATACGGCCCTAGCCCCGGGTTAAGCGGAATTAGACACAAGTTACGAAACGTAACGCCATATATTTTGCACGCTACGCTCGTATTTTGCTATCAGCATGCGATATGTATCGCCAAATCTGAGAAACTTTGAGTGGAGGCGCTTGGTGGAATAGCCCTGGTTTATAAGTTTCTGCAACAATTTTTTGTGACGTTGATTAAATTCGTCACATTTAACACAGGATCTAGCAAATGCTACTAGGCGAGATAT
The DNA here is from genome assembly GCA_036873755.1 of Hanleya hanleyi. NCBI lineage: Eukaryota > Metazoa > Mollusca > Polyplacophora > Lepidopleurida > Hanleyidae > Hanleya > Hanleya hanleyi. Next base: position 8,309 of record JAVTVY010022173.1, read on the forward strand.
GTGTACGCCATATGCAGGTCCCACTGAAATAATACTGTCCAGAAAGAGATAGTTTACGATGTCGAAATTGTAATCATCTCTTTTTTCATAAAGTCGACGAGAGAGAATGCCCGCTTCAAATTTATAGAGATATAGATCTAAATATGATGTGCCTGTAGGGCTATCTGTAGTTTCCTTCAAATCCAGTGGAGATGGATATACATGTATATCCTTCACTGCGTCATTTATATAGCGATTATCCACAGCGAAAAGTTCGTCTACATAGCGTTTGGTGAATGAGAAGGAACAGGCTTTGGATGGATCGGTTTTTGAAAGCGCCTGCATATAGTCATATTCATAAGAGAACAGATACAGGTCAGCCAACAGGAGTGCACAATTAGTACCCATTGGAATACCTGTATGCTGCTGATATATTGTGTTGCCAAATTTCACATAGATATTTTTAATGAGAACTCTATAAACAAAGAAACATCCCATGAACGATATCGCTTGTATGTAGTAGAGCTAAAGAATGCTTTATGGCTTCCGACATAGGATGCATAGAAGGCCTTTGGACCTATCTATGTATCAAATTCAACAGACGACGGACTCTTCCAGTCGCTGTCTTCAGCCATAATGTCCTCGTACGTTTACATCGTTAATACCTTATTTTTGCGAATAGCTTGTCGGTGGAACTCTTCCATAAGTGTTATCAGTGGCGCGTTCGAACAGTAGCGAGAGTATGATACGTCAAGGCCCTTATATACAACCCCACAAATGTACACGGCGCATGGGTGTTTTTATTGGTCATTTTCCATATTCCTTACTTCAACTTCAGTGAGTTCTATAAACTTCACCCCATCGTTGCAACGACAATCAAATTTGAACCCCAAATTCTCATTGGACGCGGGTTCAAGGTTTCTGAGTCCCTGAAATGCTCAATTTGAACGCCAACCTTTCGACCTCTCATATCTGACCTTCGATCCTGACCTCCTGACATCAATCTTTCTTGCTTATTTTGTGCCCAATCCCATACCCCTCTCCATACCACTTAGGCTCATCTATGAGCTTTCGAAGCCAAAATGGATGATTTTCCAAGCTTCCAAGAGCCCTTTAGCAAAAAAAGGGATGCCATTCAAATTGACATCACAAATCGTGTGATTTTGTGGGCGCTAACGGTGGTCTTCCTCGATTCAATCGCGGATGGTCAAATATTTTCGTCTTGAATCCTTCATGAGTGTAAATTGCCGTCACCTTTTGAGGCATTCCCTCGTTGCCAGAGTTTTAACCTCCTAATCTGTCGTTGTACATCTGACAGCAGGATTCATACAGTCAGATGAAATGAGAATGCTCTTAAAAGCGATGGGGCATGACCTTCGCTCTGTTGACTAGAGCCTCACAGGCAGGTAAATCATTTTGGGAGAATTATGGTGCTGCCATACTTCAAAAATCAAAAAGCCTTATGGAAGGACTAGATGACAAAGGACATACTGTATAGACAAGTATCTTTGGGTTCATCGACTCTCTATACTACTATTCTTCATAAGGATCTTATTGAACATCTTAAATCATTAATGATATTGGCGTTCAATAAAACGGGTCAGCGGTATGTTAATGTCAGAAGCCATAAGGCTTCCTTCAGTTCTACTGCACATAAAAGATATCATTCTTGGGATGTTTGATTGCTTATCAGCTTATAGGTAAAAAATGTGCATCACTCTTGGCAGACCTATATCTGTTCTTGTATGAATATACATATATACAGAAATTTCGAATAATAACCATTTCAACATCTGTTCTTTCTCATTCACCCAACGCTATATAAACGATCTCCTAGGACTAGGTACTCCCTATATTAGCGGACGGCATGGTACGAAACTTCATCTGAAGAGTGTGAGGATGAACCTAAAAAGAAAAATCCCAAAAGGGGCATCTTACGCCTGTTGGAGGCCGGAATTTCTTTTCTGGATGGCCGTGAAATTATGTCGGGATAGCTAAAAGAGCTATATGGTCAGAGAAGGGACTCTAAAACCAAGAAGAAATCAAAAGGGCATTTAACACCCAATGGAGACCGGGAACATGCAACTGGTCTATATATTGCCATTGAATGGTCACAGAATTGGTCGAATGTTCATGGGACTTTGTGAAAATAGGTTCCCGCAATCTTTTGTACTTGTATCCATCGCCATTGACATGATTGGGAGTGCTTAGGACGATTTCACGTTCAGAGGCAGGTTGCGGGGAGGGATCTAAAACTACATCTAATATATTCCATTGGGTGCCAAGACCATTACATTTACATGTGCATGGTTCAGCACCCGTGCATTACTCTAATTATATGCCGGTTGTGCATGTACACCGTAAGAAAAATGATACTGAATAGGGAGAATCCCGTGTTCAGTTGTTCTTGGTGGATTCAGCCCCACCCTCGCTCCTCTTCTCAATGAACTTTTCTCCGGTGCTCGCAAATTTTCAGAGCTAGCACTATGTGTCTTTATAACGAATCAAATTAGAGCCATTTTATTCTCGGAAAAGAGCATCATGGGTAAATTTGGATTTGACGACACTGTGGTGTAGCTTGAAATTTTTGTTTTTGAGGTATTTTCTTCAAAATTGGTGTATTTTTCAACGTAAAAGTACCCAATAATATTTTATATCACATCAGATGATTATTTACTATAATTTACAAGGCAATTTAGGCGAAGAAAATTGCGCAGATAAAAAGTTTGAAAAATCGATTCGAAAAATCATCAATAAAATGGCCGATTTTTATAATTTTACGCCACTGTGACATAATCATAGAGGCCATCTTGTATTTTGTTACATTTTCTAGTAGCACTGGAATCAAAGATATAGTGTGGCAAGTTCCAGCTTCCTAGCCCCAAGGATAACGAAACTAATGAAGCTATTGAAGCTATTGGAAAGCTATCTATATTTTTATTGATAATATTTCCCCTTAGAGGCCCTTTATGGGGCCAGAGGGCGTCACACGATCTAAAGTAATGGGCACCCCTTCTGATATTGTTCTGTGTGCCTCAAGTGATGGAGGTGCCAAGTTGCCGGATGCGGCCATTCGTGCCTTCGTAACTTCGCCTTACTCACAACGCGAAGCGACGAAGCCGCGAAGCGCGAAGGAGCGAAGGCGCGAAGGAGCGAAGGCGCGAAGGAGCGAAGTCGCGAAGGCGCGAAGTCGCGAAGGCGAAGGCGCAAAGTCGCGAAGGTGAAGGTGAAGACACGAAGGGACGAAGCGAAGTGACGAAGTTATACAGTCTTCGCCTTCGCCCCTTCGCCTTCGTCCCTTCGCGTCTTCGCCCCTTCGCCGCTTCGCCGCTTCGCCCCTTCGCGGCTTCGCGTCTTCGCCCCTTCGCGGCTTCGCGTCTTCGCCCTTTCGCGTCTTCGCCCCTTCGCCGCTTCTCGCTTTCGCGGCTTCGCTCCTTCGCGTCTTCGCCCCTTCGCCGCTTCGCGCCTTCGCGGCTTCGCCTCTTCGCGCCTTCGCGGCTTCGCCTTATGCTCTCTGTTGATTTATACATATTCGGGGCTAACGAAACTCAGCTGGGCTTTGTTCCTGACATTATGAAAATTCTAGAAAAATATAACTTGAGGGACGTTTTACTAGTAGAGTATACCGACTGCAGTAATTTTCCATCAACCGAGAGATGGAAAAGAATCGTGTCCAGTGCCGTACGGACGTTTGAGGAGCGTTTGTGGTTGGGAAAAATGGAACTAGACACTGACTTTAATAGATTTGTAAAAGTGCACAACAAACTGGTACCGTCCGTCTGGTGGCAGCTGGCGAGACGGTATCCGCAACACAAAGACTCTATACATTACCTAATGACTCTGATAATTACGGTGCGAGAAATGGATCAAAACGGACTGTGTCACATATGTGGAAAGCTGTATTCTGATGTTTTAGAACACATAGTATTGTCTTGCGATAAGACGGGAAAAATACGAGATAGATTATGGTGTTCTTTCTTGAATATTAGTGATATCAGCTTTAGTGTATATTTGCATGGTTTAGATGATTGGGACCTTCTACATGTGTTGTTGGGTGGTCCACTACAGTATGACATAGCAGATGAATACGACGATTTCAGAATTAACTGTGTGAAAAGTATCAACGAAATGAAAAGTCAGTATTATCAGTAGCACTGTTCTTTAATTCTTAATTATCGGTGACATTATATTGTAAAATTGCTGACGACTGCTTTGCGACATTCATGCCCACTGTAAAGTAATTCAGGTCAGAACCTAAAATGTATCTAAAATGTATTTAAATTAACTATGTATAAAATATAAACGAAATGGAAACGTGTCATGGCAAGCAAAGTGAGAATCTTATAAAAAAAAGGCATAAAACAACTGTATTTCATTGCGCTTGTTCCATTGAACATAATTATTTACCCATGTATGTATACATATATTATCGGTATTATTGTTCTCGTCAATTATCGGTGAAATTGGATAGTTATGTTCCAGACGACTGTGATCTGTGACATACATACCCACTGCAAAAATATTGCAGGACTGTAACTATAATGTATATAAAACTGTATTTATATTAACTGTGTGTAAAATATACACGACATGGAATAAGAAGAGACAAAAAAAAACTGTATCTCATTTGCGCTTGTTTCATTGAACTTATTTATTTACTCATGTATGTACATATACCGTTCATGCTCTCCAGAAGGAGGAATAAAGATGATAATAATAAGGCGAAGCCGCGAAGAGGCGAAAAGCCGCGAATGGGCGAAGACGCGGAGCCGCGAAGGGGCGAAGGCGCACTCCAGGGCGAAGACTTCGCGACTTCGCGCCTTCGCTCCTTCGCGGCTTCGTGACTTCGCGGTTCCGTGACTTCGCGGCTTCGTCGCTTCGCGTTGTGAGTAAGGCGAAGGCACGAATGGCCGCATCCGGCTTCCATATTGGTGCTTTGGTCCAGCGTGTCACGATCTTTTCGCTAAGCCACCTCACTAAAGTAAATTCATTCGCTCATACCAAGGCCAACAGCAATGAAAATGTGTACCGATAGTGATTTCGTAATCACTGTGGGAAGTTTGGCAGAAGATAGGGAGTGTCTGTGACAGAATTTGACTTACCAAACGTTAGATATACTCCAGTGTTACACTGACCGTCTGGAATGGTGGCGTTGGGCATGGTTGTTACCTCAGCTATATGAAAGCAACAATAACGAAAAATGGAATGATAAAGTACTGAATTTAATTCTAAAAAATATGAACAAAATATCAATTTCAAATTTATAAATGAATGAAATATTCAGGGTTTCCAAAGGTGTGCAGTGGATACTTACACATTAGGTCAGTAGCTGACCTTGCCCCGTTGTCCCTTCGATATGCGCCTGTTTCACCTTTAACATCCATTGTAAGTTAATTTATAAAGAAACAGAGCAAAAGGGAGAGAGAATGAATTGACTACAGTCAACTTTCCCAAAAGTGCCCATGTTCCTTGTCCAATTAGCAGTCGTCCCGATGTAAATACAGAAAAGATCAATGGGTTGGACAAAATTATTGGGTAAACAAACAGTCTTCAAATACACAAGGACAGGTGTGAAGGCTTAGAATGTCCTTTTTAATAGAAACTAAGGACGGATACTTAACTCTAAAGTGGAGAAAAATGTGGGATAGAAGATAGGAGCTGGGCACCCTTAGCCGCCGGACATTCTAAGCCGCCATATGCATATTCTACTAATTTCATGTAAATACAATTGTGATAGTGTTTTTTTGTCACTTTTGAAAAATGTGTTAAGGTTCTAAACTGTTTAAGTTATGGAGGAGCGGAATATCTTTGCGGAAATGTGGAATCAGAATCGAATGTAGTGAGATTACACTACTTTTATGCCGCTATTAAGCTATCAATGCGGCTAACCGAAGAACCCGGATGTTAGCTCATCTCTTTTCGCAGCGCCATCTATCCACGTCGTCCATCTTTGAGTATATCGGTATGAATTCATCCCCTCTACTTTCTTTGCAGTGCACACAACTGTACGGTTGAGATCACTGTGTTGTTATTGAGCATTTGTGGTATAGTTTACCACCTAACTTGATTGAAAATGAAAATTAACTAATGTGAGTACTTTTTGTGAAGAGATAAACTATTTTATCGTCCTTTATTGAGACGCGAGACTGAATATGAAGTTACCGGTATAGTGCTCACAGTCACAACATTAGACTGGACAGGTGTGTATTAATATTAGAATGCCATGTATTTGTGCATATACAAATATATGAAACGTCCCAGTATATACATATACTGACTGTATCAGTCATATCAGATTAGTGATGATCAATAAGTATCGGTTTCGTTTCAGCTATGTTGTGAAATGCCGTTGTTTCATCCTGCTTCAAATCATTTTTCGTGTTATATTTCTTATGCTAGTTTCGGCTTCCGCGCAGTGATTCATTTACCTGTAAATCGATTAACTTAGAATAATGTATGGGTTGGCCCGAATCAGGACAGGTAGAATAAAGGTACAGGAAGACTCGTAATGAAATATCGATGATGCCGTCACCTCCGAGTCGAATATGTATACAATATCGAGTCAGATCAAGACCATATATAAAGGGGGCTATATAGTGAATCTCCGCGTTTGACAGAAGAGCACAGAACGAATGTGAATGTATATGACAAACAGGCAGATATACGAAATTGGTGGATAGCTGCAGTTTCTAAGAAGTACACCTCAGAAGTAGATCTCATTCGACATTTCATGATAACTTAAACTACCAATGTTGAACTGGAAAATAGAAACTCAATAAACTAGCAGCTTCTCTTGTGGTGTAACATCCCCATATTGATGGAAAACTGAGAGAAATGAAATCTCTCTTTTTTGGCACTCGTGTTAATCAGAGCACTTCAGGAAATTATATCACCTAAAAAGATGCATACTTCGCGAAATATTTCCTTCATGGGACTAAAATTGCACAGGGAATCCGGGGGGAAAGTACGATATTTTCCGTTAAAATGGCGAAGTTCTCAGAATTCGCTGGTTCCTTATATGTAAATGAGAAAATTTAATTTTACTATATATCTAAACAAGAGTTATGATATTGTAATTTAAACCACCCCAGTTCAGGTTCCGATCACATCGGATGTTTTGTAATTATCGCAAAAGAGAGAGAGAACCCTCCAATTTCGTGTCAATAAATCGTAAACATAAAAATACACATTGGGAACTGGGAAACTTTATTGATTGAAAGGTTTAAATACTTTGTCAGTTTGGGTTCGGGCTATATTGATTCATTTATTCACAGAAGTGGATTTTTTTTAGCAGAATTAAGAACGTCAACAATTCTGATTTATGCTGTTTCTCTGTTAGCCCGATAACGTGTGTATTCTCTATTCAATAAATCCATAATCGTAATTAACTTTCAGTGAAATAATAAAAAAAACTGGCGAATTCATTTGAAGTACAATTCACGCGGATGGAATTGGACATATAAGATATAAGTATAAGAGATAATACTAACCTGTTGCAGGAGAAAATACCCTGAATAGGCCGACAACGAGCGCCAGAACAGGGACCAAACCAGATGTGTGTGGTTTACATTCACGGCCAGACGTTACAGTATGCATTCCGTACAATCACACGGAAATAGAAAATACTGAGCCTTGTCTAAATGAAATCTCTGAGCCGATCCATTGCTTCTGATAATGTAAAATCTGTGCAGTTCCCCAAATCAAGTATCACAGACATTGTCATTTTGCTTCTAAAGAGAAACTTTACGTCTGCCTGTTTGTCACAATAGGTCGTAAGTGTAGTGTTTGATTTACATTGGTGTGTAAAGATGTGAAGAAGGGTCTGCGAAAGGCAAACCACTCCGGTATAATAACTTTTTACCTTTACTGCTCTTCCTCACTCTCATCAAGATCGCGGAACTCGCTATCACTCACTGCCCTCATCAAGATCACGGAACTCGCTATCACTCACTGCCCTCATCAAGATCACGGAACTCGCTATCACTCACTGCCCTCATCAAGATCGCGGAACTCGCTATCACTGCCAGTAGTAGGAAGCCGTTAAATTCTGTCGTAAAAATTAGGGTGAAGCGTGAGGGTGGTGGCGCGACGTCACGGATGACGTCACTTTCGGTCACGTCCAGGTCAAAGGTCACTTCCGGTCACGTGACGGCCCAGCAAGAGTTATCTGCCCGCACGCGCACGTCCCTGGTGGTACACCCGCACCCTGGTGTATTCTAAGCCCTACGGGCTATAGGGTACAGGGTGTACCACCAGGGACGTGCGCATGCGTGCATTGACGTCATTTTCAGTGATGACGTCATTTCCGGCGATGACGTCAGTTTCGACGATGACGTCATTTGGAAGAGGGTGCGCGACTACCACTCAGTACGAGCTCACTCACTCGCCAGCGCCAGGGCGTCACTGCGTTGAGACGGACTTTGAGACCCCTCACTCTCGGAACTCATGGAGCTCGGAGCTCTTGGTGGTGATGTCAAGTTGAGGCGTTAATATAGGGCGTTAAGGTGTGACGACGGGCGTTGGCAGGCGTCACTGCATTTCGATGAAATAGTGTAAACCCATCAGAGCTTTCAGACTAATTCATCAGGGCGTACAGATAACCCTACAGGAACATCATATTTAGATCTATATCTCTATAAAAATGAAGCGAGCATTCTCTCTCGTGGACTTAGAGATGATTACAATTTCGATATCGTAAACTAGCCCTTTCTGGTCAGTAATATTCCAGTGGGACCAGCATATGGCGTATACATATCTCGCCTAGTAGCATTTGCTAGATCGTGTGTTAAATGTGACGATTTAAAATCAACGTCACAAAACATTGTTGCAGAAAATTATAAAACAGGGCTATACCACCAAGCGCCTCCACTCAAAGTTTCTCAAATTTGGTGATACATATCGCATGCTGATAGCAAAATTCGAGCGTTGCGTGCAAGATCTACGGCGTTACGTTTCGTAACTTGTGTCTTATCCCGCTTAACCCGGGACCAGAGGCCATATGAACCCATGTATTTCAAGATCTTCATGGTGCTCATATGAACAGTCACAATCAAAGCGTGACTGGGATACATCATTCTCTAGATGACGACTTTACAACGATTATTATAGATTAAGTATATTGATCAGCGATACGGATTTGATATTTTTGAAACATCATGATGTCTTGTCGGCATCAATGAAAACTGTTGACCGTTTCTCTTTTGCAGGAAACTAGCCTATGTTTATGTATACTATGATTGTCTTTTTGAATTTGGTGCTAATACTGTTAGTGAAATATGAAATAGGTCTTTGGATTATGGACGCGGATATTCTTTAATGGACGACGGCTGAATCGGACCACAATTGAAGCGTGGACGTTGGCGGGCGTTACTGCCAAAAAAGCTATGTGACGTTCAACTGATTAGGATTACTTCCAACGGACAAGAGCGAACATGGCCGAAGGTTGACGCAACACCAAATGGCGGCTTCGGATTGGACATGCACCCACCCATGACTTCATCGGCTTGGAGGAGCTCTTCACATGGATAAGCTCCCCTGCCTCTATGTCTGTCTGTACGCCCGTCTGTCAGCCTGCGTTTTCATAACTTGGTAACCACGTGGCGTAGACATGCAGTATATATACCTTTCGAAAGGTATTGATATGGAGAGTGACATAGATTTATTTTGGACCGGGTCCCGAGGGTGGGGGATGTCCACGCCCAAATTGTATTTTGCTATGTTAAAAGATGTATTCGACATGCATCATAGACCACAGAAAATCATTGCAGAACGTGGTTATTTACATGTATTCGGCGGCTGTATTTAGTATGTCAGGTTTACCAAATGCAGGCGTCAAATCCAAAATTCAGTAGATAACCGTCGTCCAAATTGTATTGTCCTATAACTCGAAACCGCGTACATGTATGCTTTCAATACTGCTGCACCTTTGGCGGATGACCCCGCAAGGCGAGATGTTGTGGTTCTCAGAACGCTTGTTGTAAACATATATTGTTAGCTGTTCTACAATTTGTAAAGTTTGATACCGTATCTTGTAGTTTTAAACCTTACTTGTCATATTTTTCTCTAGGCGTAATGCCCCCAGATGAACATGCTCAAAGTATAAACAATTCTCTGTATACTAACATTGGAGCCATACTGAGCATCCATTATGGACGTTATGCTGCCTGCCTGTCTGGTAAGGATGCAGAATCTGAGGTTCCTGACCATTGGTTAAATGTGGCAGACAATCTCTACCTTCCATTCAACAAAGAGAAACAGTACCATCCAGAATTTGAGGGGTTTGAACAGTGGACAGGTACGGTACTTGAGTCCCTTGTTTCAGCTAATCAATATTTTATATGCCCTTATCCAGTAAATTTAGGTGGTTCTTTTCTGGTGAATAATGAAATTCAAATTTTGATTTACTAGATTGATATTCTGTACTTTTGTTTGTATTGAAATATGAATTTTGTAGTATTATTTTCAAAGGTTTTCTAAAGAGTACTATTATTTAATACAATTAAGGCACCAACACACTTTTGAAGATTTATTAAAGTTGGACTATGTACATGAAACACAAGATTAGAGACATATACAAATGGCCCCTTCTTGTTAAAGTGATCGTAAAGCCTCAAGTAAAGTTTCCATCAAATGAAAGACCATTGCAAACAGTGTCGGAAAATATTTATTTATTTTTTTTACGATTTTATTACACAGAGTAACTGCAATTAAAGCACAGTATTCTATGGTGGACGGTTGCAATAATATTTAGGTCCAGTGACGTCACACTGCATTAATACATATATTTCAAACTTTGTATGCACTTTTCAATGCTTGATTCAAGCTTAAGGTATGTAAACTTTGAGTTTCAACACAGACTCACTGTTCCAATGTGCATGGGCCCTCGGTGGCCGAGTGGACTAAGGCGCTTCGCTGGTGACCGCTAGCCTCACATCGCTGAACCGGCACGGGTTCAAGCCCAGCTGGTCCATGTGTGAAAGTTTGTCAGTTACTTGCCGAAGGACGGTGGTTCTCTCCGGGTACTCCGGCTTCCTCCACCAACCAAACTGACTGTCACCATATGAGTGAAACAAACTTGAGTGTGACATTAAGCCAAATTCCCTCCCTCCCCTCCAATGTGCATGTTTCACCAAAATCTGGGAGATGGTGTCTCATGAGTGTCAAGTCAATTTGAATCTTGCATTTAATTTGCCAGATTTTAGAACATGCATATTGGAACAGTGAGTCTGTGTTGAAACTCTAAGTTTACATACCTTAAGCTTGAATCAAGCATTGGAAAGTGCATACAAAGTTTGAAATATATGTATTAATGCAGTGTGACGTCACTGGACCTAAATATGATTGCAGCAGTCCACCATAGAATACCATGCTTTAATTGCAGTTTACTTTGCAAGTCAATGGTTAACATTGACTGTGGTTTGTACAAACAGACACATAAAAGAGGATTCTAGCGTAACCAATCAGATCATCTCCCGCTTGTTTTATCCTATTGACTGCCTGTATCCCGGACCAATCAGCAGACATGGCGCCATCTCTTTGAGCCAATCAATGTGTATCCACGTGGGCCATCAATGAACCCATAGTAAATGCGTTTCAGTTTGATAGAGATGGTTCTAGGAGAGGAACGTGTTCGCTTGAATCTCTGTCAAACTACCATTTCATGATCACTATAGTGTATCGGCACATTGAGACGCACTGCGCCATATGCAAGGCGCTTGGGAGTTGCAAAAAATGCCAGTCGTGTCGATAGACCGTGCACAAGAGTACCACTGCTCAGACAGATCTGTGGGACCCAGACCGCCCTGAAAATTGGAGCATTGCAAAAATAAGAACAAAAATTTCCGACAAATTTGGACTCGTAATACCCGCTTCGGGTTTTAGTAAGAGTCAGCTTGTGGCAATATATAAACATAACTTGATGCCAACAGCCTCTAGTGGAGGTACAGCTTCAGTCGGCCAAACGCCCAGCGATCATGTTCCTGTAACCGACAACACTTCGCCAGATGCCCAGCCCGCAGCCCAGACTGGCGAGCAGACGACAGCAGACCAGCCATGGCCTGATCCCGTCGTACAGCAGCAGCAACCACAACAACAACAGCAGCAACGGACGTCCGAGACCCCGACCGGGTTTGATGAACAGGACATTCGACAACAACTGGAACAGCTTCAATCCACGATCAACCAACTTACCTCGTCCAGGCCTAACTTCGACGGTACATCTGTGCTAATTCCTAACGCAGCGTCGGGATTTTCCGCGCCAGGTCAGTTTCAATGTTACAACCTAAACACAGCTTACGAGAAGTCCACAACAACGTGTGGGTACGGACAACCATTTACAACCAGTCCGTTGATGAGTCAAAGTACACCCAACCCCAGTCAACAATTCCCGTACTATACGTCGGAAAACCTACCATCGGTAGAGACTGTGTCCCCTGCAATACGGAGGTCTATCATCCAAGGTAGAGACATTAATTTGGCATCCTTGTTAATTTCTGAAACCGATGAATCGAGGATAATGATAAGTAGTTCAGGTGAAACATTTCACCTAAAAAACGATCCCAGGCTTCAGAGAAGCTTGACTTTGGGCGAATTTATTATCGCGTTTACAGCCTACAAGAACATTATGTGTGAGACTTTTTCTTTTAGGCGACAAGAACTTGACATTTACTTAAAGACATTGTAGAAATGGCCACCAGATTTGGTGGAACTACCTTTTATGAATACCATAAGTCTTTTTCTGCTAGAGCGGCTGCTATCCTAGCTCAACAGAACATTGCAATTAACTGGGCAGTTAGGGACAATAAGCTCTTTACGACTGTTTTTGCGGGTACTAAAGTAAATGCATGCGGTATATGTAGACAGTTAAGCCACTCGACTCATTTTTGTCCTCAAATAGCTAGTGCACATAGATCTTCAACCGAGTACGGAAACAACATGAAAGCCAGGGGTAATTAAATGGATGTGTTAGGCAGATCTAGAATTTCCCACCAAAACAGGGAAATTTGTAATAATTTTAACGCTAGAGGCTGCTTCAGACAAAATTGTAAGTTTGCCCACATTTGTAAGGAATGCAAAGAAAATCATCCTGTCTTTAAATGCTCGACAAAAAACAAAGGCAATGTCAGCTCTAAGATTTCATGAATTCTAGAATGTGTCACTAGGGTCTAAAACAGTACTTTATCAAGTTTGAATGTCTTGTTTTAAGATTGAACTGTTCTTGTTTTGTCATGTGTGCAGGCAGTATGATAAGACAGGGTATGCGCGCAGCAATAGCTATGAACTAATACCTATCCCCCCCCAATTTGCAGCAGAGGGAGAAAAGTTTTTTGCGTAAGTTTCAATGTAACTACGTTTTAATGTGTCGGATTGCAAAGTTATTTAACTTGACTACTTAGTTCTGTTTGATCGTCATTATTTTTAGCTGAAATATTGCTGAACGACACATTAAACTTGAATTCTCTCCACTCGCCCTCCCCTCCCCCCCCTTTTTGAAGCACATGTGCCCTGTAGGTGCTTGTTATGGGCTTATATTGTTACAGCTCAGGTGTGGTAAACCTTCTGATCATGTTGATCACTGTGTAATATTGCTTTAATATTTCAGACCCTGGGTCACCTGATGCAGAGGTGGGCGTTAGCCTGTACAGTGTTGCTAGTTATCCGTCACCTTCGGTGCCATCAGTTTTTCATAATTGTTTAGCATCCACTATCATAGATGTTGATCACTTAGAGTTTGAACTTAAAGAACATCCAGATAGGCCTTTTGTTAAGTATTTGCTGTCTGGCTTGAGACAGGGTTTTGATACTGGAGTTGTTAATGCTCCAACCACATCTTATGAATGCAGAAATTTATTATCTGCTAAAACAGAACCAGATGTTGTTTCTGAATTAGTTGATATGGAAGTTAAAAAAGGCTACGCCATTGGTCCATTTGATAAATCGCCCTTTAATCTTTACAGGGTCAGTCCCTTAGGAGTAGCTACTGGTAAATACTCTGGTAAGAAAAGGTTAATACTTGATTTATCAGCCCCCCACAATGTCCTAGAACACCCTAGCATCAATAGCTGCATCAATAAAGAAGATTTCTCCCTTACTTATGTCAAGCTCGACGAGGCCTGCAAGAAAATTAAAGAGTTGGGTCAAGGCTCTTGGTTATGCAAGACCGATATCACAGATGCATTTAAACTAATCCCAATAGATCCAGCCCTATGGCACCTGTATGGTTTCAGATGGCAGAAGAAATATTATTTCTATGTTAGATTAGCCTTTGGATCCAGATCTAGCCCAAAGATTTTTGACACCTTATCCAGAGCTATCGTATGGATAGCTAAGCATAACTATGGCATCAGTGTTGTGTTCTGGTTGCTTGACGATTTTCTTACTATCGATTCACCCAATTTCATGGCTTTGCGCACTGGTTACTATCATTGATTTTCAACAGGCTTAAAATTCCAACAGCTCCGCATAAAACATTCGGTCCCGTTCATGAATTAGAATACCTTGGCATTATACTAGATACCATCGCCATGGAAGCTCGATTACCCACTGACAAGCTGCTTCGTATTATTAAATTCATTAACCAATTATCAGGCCTTGCCCGTTTCACAAAGAGGGATTTATTGAGTCTTATTGGCCACCTTAACTTCGCCAGTAGAGTAGTAGTCCCCGGCCGAGCCTTCGTATCTTACCTCTTAGACATTGCCAACAGTGTTGCCGAATTATACCACTGGGTTAAACTTGACAGCAATGTGAAGAAAGACCTGCGCATGTGGTAGTTGTTTCTCAAACAGTGGAATGATAAGAGCGTTTTTCTAGTTGACAAACCATCCCCTGCTGAGGCAATTGGCATTCTCACAGCAGCAGAGGGCCACTTAGGGTACGCCGGCTACTTTCAGGGTCAGTGGTTTCTAGCTGAATGGCCTACTGAATTACCCTCCATTGGTAACGATAATTTGATGATGGCTTACCTGGAATTATATTCCATTGTTACAGCTGCGGTGTTATGGGGGCATTTGTGGTCTGACAAACGTATAGTGTTTACCTGTGCCAACATTTCAACTGTGCACATTATTAAGAAAGGTCGGTCAAAGTCTTCCACTATCATGCTGATCATGAGACGGTTAACTTGGTGCCAGGCTTGTAACAATTTCATGATATATGCAGAGCACACAGCTGACATGTCACTTTCTCTCTCTGTTTTACAGAACAAGGCATCAAAAGCCAATGCACAGCAAATTCAGTGCCCACCTCACTCATTGCTAATATTCAACTGAACTTGGCAGTAGACGAATTATGGAATTCCGCTTTAAGCCATAACACACGACAAGTGTACAAGACCGGGGTTTTAACCCTGATTAAATTCTTAGCCATGCATCGCATTTATAGCTCAGTTGGTTTACCAGGTCTCAATGAAGAAATGCTTATTTATTTTGTGGCCTACTGTTTTAAATCTTAATTTAAATCTGAAATACACTTCAATTAAATCCTACTTGGCAAGCATCAGATTTGAGTACATTAGAGCAGGGCATTCGAACCCCTTATTATCAGGTCAGCAGCAGCCATTGTGTAGGTTACACTGCATTCTGAATGCAGTCAGGAGGCTGGAGAGTAAAGAAGTTAAATGCAGGCTCCCCATTACTTATGAAATATTATGTTAGATTTACAGCACTTTGGAAGTGGGAATGTTTAATCCTTATCTAGATAGATTGCTGCAGGCTGTTTGTGCTATGGCCTTTTATGGTTTTCTCAGATGTGAATTCACCACCAAGAGCAGCAAATTTGACCCTAAAACTAACAGTCTAAAAGATTTGGCATGGAATGTAGATGGAAATTCATTTACTATTACACTTAAATGTTCTAAAACTGATCGCTACCATGAAGGCACGAATGTTACACTCTGTAGATCACATGGCCCTGTATGCCCTGTAAATTCCATGATGACGTACCTCTGTATGCGCCCACCTTCAGTTAACCCATCTGAGCCTTTGTTTCTCACTGATGAAGGCATGCCTCTGTCACGTCAGTGCTTTATCAAATACTTGAGACTCATTCTCAGTAGTATTGGTTTGAACGAAAACGTCTATGCAGCGAATTCATTTCGCATTGGTGCCGCCACGTCGTCAGCTCAAGCAGGTATTCAGGACCATATGACTAAAACGCTCGGCAGATGGGCCTCTAATTGTTATAGCAGATATATTCGACCGAGCAGCACAGACAAACAGGCTGCATTTGTTAAAATTTCATCTCTGTGTTGAATGTCATTCCACTCCTTATGGTAATATAGATCTCACAAACATGGACATTGTAATAACTTCTAAACATTAGAAGTACTCCTGGTATATTGGTCAGGTGATACGTCCACGTTAATAGGCTATGTTGTAACGCCTTCGTAATGATTTATGCCTGCTTGCTACAGAATGAGCCTCAAACCGGATACTTAGTCTGCTGTGGTATACAAAGATTTTCTCGATTTTCCTACGATTGTATTCCTCCTATGTAATAACATGAACATGTAAATATCTGCATCATGGGTTTTATTACTTGTCTGTATGCCTATTTTCTTTTTTAAATTAGCTCATATAGCCATTTCAAGGAGACTTTAATTCCTGTGCATGTAATTTGTGACACGATGCATTAGGCCCGTTGGGTTATGAACAGCTTATCTTGGGCATACTGATTATTCATAGAATAAGTGATATCAGATTTGCAGTGTTTTATTGACTCGTATGGTGTAGCTGTCTTGCGCTAATGTATGATAACATGACAGCATCTCAAATTCATGAACAATGGACTTTTATTCATTGTGGTAATGCACACTTATAATACACTTCATAATACCAGTGATCTTACGTCAATCCAATAACATCATTTCCTTAATTGGGGAATTCATATGCTTCGCATCTTCATTTGGGGTATCATGTTATCCCAGACATTAACTGTCTGGCATAAAATGTTTATTATACAATTAAGTAAATCTTTGTAGTCATCTCGGTACAATCGCTCGTCCTCTTGGACCTTGTGAACTAATTTACATGTCCGTATGGACCTTGGAAGCTTCCATAGTGCACCACTTGCCATGTCGACCTTGTGACCTCCAGTCACCGCATGTCCTCTTGGGACCTCGTGAACCTCCATAGTTCACCAATTACTATTGCTATCATATGGGTTCGAGTCCAAGCTATAACCATTAGCGACGGACAAACTAAACAGTTCAGCCAAATATTTCTTTAATAAATATTTGTTCATGCAATACTTGTGTCTGTTGTTTGTATAAACTGTGTAATAAAATCGTAAAAAATTACAATATTCCGACACTGTTCGCAATGGTCTTTCATTGATGGAAACTTTACTTGAGGCTTTACGATCACTTTAATATTCCTATCAATCATGGTAATAGCTAGCTGCCTTATTCCCAGAATATAAACTATATTCTGGAATAATTTAATTGAATTATTACATTGCGCTATCTCATCCAAAGATGAAAGAGGAGTCAAGCAAGCAGATGTGATACTGTCGGGATATCCTCAGATGTGGCCAATGCCTGCAAGTGTCCGGCGAAATGATCTTGAAATATATGAGAAAGTGACCCATCCTCTTGGACCTGCCATGACCTGGGGAATGTACGCGATTGGCTGGTTAGAACTAGGTGATGAAGCTAGGGCGAGAGAACTGTTTTGGAGGAGTTACGCTTCATATGTCCGAGAGCCGTTCAAGGT
The DNA here is from genome assembly GCA_036873755.1 of Hanleya hanleyi. Classification (NCBI taxonomy): domain Eukaryota; kingdom Metazoa; phylum Mollusca; class Polyplacophora; order Lepidopleurida; family Hanleyidae; genus Hanleya; species Hanleya hanleyi. The sequence continues at coordinate 25,999 of JAVTVY010022173.1, forward strand.
AATTTGAGATCCTTCTGTCTAAGTTACTCACAAGAAATTAACATTTGATATCACCTCATAGATGAAATAGGTGTATTGGACACTTTGATAGTTTCATAATGTATTAATGTATTATTTAGTTTTCATAGTTTTAGTTTTGAACAGCATATCTTTGATTCTTTTGAAGTTTACATATTCTTCTGAATTTTCTTATAACCTGACTTGCAACTACCAGATTTGTCTGCTTTTAAGACTGAATTTTCAGCAGGTCAAGAGAAACTTTCTTTCTTAGATTACATCTTGTATTTGGGCATTGTCACACTAGCATGTTAAAGATATTTATTTTGTGCTTCATCTCTTGATCAAGAGAAAAATATCTTACTAGCAAAATGGTTTAAAATTGTGTAGATGGGTGTCCTAATGTTTTGTTCTCCAACATGCATTTATCCTATTTTGTTACATAGATCTGGACTGAGGTCAAGACTGGACTAGGTGCCAAGAACTTCATCACAGGAATGGGAGGTTTTCTGCAGACCATCTTCTTTGGATATGGCGGGGCTCGCATCCATGTAGAGCATCTATCCTTCAACCCACATGTACCACCGGGGACAACAGCGCTACGCTTTGTGGGGATAGATTATCTGGAGAACTCCTTTGATATGGAGATCAGAAAGAGACGTGTCCATATTGTTCTCACCTTGGTGTCTCTGAAATATCCCCTCATTGTGCACATGAATGACTCAGGTGCAGAATACAACCTGCAAAAAGGTAAACTAATCCTGATCATTTTTGTAGAGAAATACCTCCACTCAAAGATGCACTCGTATACAGTTTCCATATTGAATCACAGTTGAACTAATAACACACCCATTGAAGTATTGATGGTGAGCAGAATTATGTTGTATCTTCAACATTCAAAGATTATCCAGCAGGGGTTTTTCTAGACACTTTTTTCATCGTGGTAACCATGATGAAAAACAATTACAAATTGAGTTTTTGCAAAATTTTGTAAATTGAGTTTTATTGCCGAAAATTGAGTTTTCTAAAATTTTGAGAATTTACGCGCCGAAGGCGCGCGAAAAATTGAGTTTCTACGAAATAAATTGAGTTTCTGAGAAATCTAAACTGAGTTTCGTCGTCTGTTATCCCGTCCCCCTCCCCCAAAACCCCCGCGAGAAAGAAAAAAAAATGTGTGACCAGCCACGCCACTCGAGTCGAGATAAGCACTCAGGATTTGTAACTGATGTGCAGACAGATAACTTGTGTACCTTTATTATTCAATCGTATAGCTCCGATAAGGACGTCTGGTCTTGAACTGTTCTCATTTCAGTCATATAGGTCCGATAAAGACATTGTCCTGAACGTTTCTCATTTCAAAGCAAATTGTTCGGCGACGTTTTCGACGATCGAACTAGTCCGCCATTTTGATATTTCAAAGTTACGTCCCCTCTTTTTAGTCCACTCGGGAACCACTGCTGTCATACTGCTGTGGCTTATGAGTCTGGTCTCCGAGACACGCTGTCCGTCAATCTCCGGGTTTTTCGGTTAAGTTCGGAACCAAGACAACGGGCAAGCATTTTCTCTCTCAGTCAACATTTCACTTGGATGCGTGTGACGTTGAAAGACGTTTCCCCAGAAACAAGAAACGAACAAAACAGACATTCCCCAAAATACAGCTGATGTAGCATTTGGGAATAAATACACAAAGTGAGCAATGCAGATTGGTGTAAAAACAAAAGATCCACACTCTCTCCTGCGCAACTGGGGATCTACATGCGGGGGCATATGCTATAACATACAAAATATACGTTTTTATGAATAATTTTGTTTCTGCCCGATGGAAATTTCTGAAACCCCAGTATGTTTTGTAAACAAGTCCCACACCACATACTACAAAATAGGGTGCATATTGAGTTTAATTTGCAATTTTTGGCCATTTATCTGCGTTTACCAAGCAGCATTGGATTTTTTTCGTGAAATCCACAAAACTTCACAACCGCCATTGTTTTATTTTTTACGTCTCTTATTAACATTTTTATTGCCATTTATTTCTTCATTTCTTTCCTGTCACTTACAAATACCCAGACACTTACAATACTCAACCACCAACTTTGTCAAGGATTGGTTAACTCATGGAAATGGACAAGGGACAATTTTTATTTCTTGACTATAAGTATAGATTTTTTAAACTAAAGTAAGCTATTTGTAGGGAAAATATTTTCACTTTTGACCTATCACAATCCAGAGCTAAAGTACTCTCCCCCACCTCCAAAATAATCGACCAAATAGAACTTCCCGAGATAATTCCAGTGTTCATTGTCCTGAGATTGTTCTTTTTTGGATTGGATGGCTGCATCATGGTGTAAGTATTTGTATTAATTTACATCGATGCCCATGACTCCTGTCATGCCTGTAGATATAAAAATGATTCCGGTAGATATAGATACTATAAAGATATATGTATGTGTGGTGTGCATGATTTGTTACTGCATCTCTGTTGCATGCTTACTGTCTTTTTCAGCCAGTTGTTTATGCACTCTTTGGATTGCTGCTTTATGAAACTAGTCAGTTATGATGACTATGATATCATCATGTTAACTAGTCATTTGTGTGTCCATGTCCATAAATTTTTAAGAGATTACTAAATAACTAAATGACACAGAAATAATTAAAAAAACTATATTTTTTATTTCATTTGTTCAATACATGTCAACTTATGTGATAGGCATTTCTGCTGAAATACTGCCTTGTAACGGAATATGGCGATTTAGTTTCATTCTGTTTGAATTGGATGACATTTTGCGCTCTACTGTACGTAGTAGTAATTCAGAGCGCGAATACAAAAAAACTAACTTCATACACGGTCAGGACGGTATTAACACTGTACACATTGCAACTTGTATACAGTTATGTGGCAGGCAAATTTGCTCCAGGGGCTTCATTATATACATGTCCATTTGCGATAAAAAATGTCGCGAATGTATTTATTGTAAGTTTCCCACATTCAGGAGGGTATTCTCACTGTATACTTAGCAAACAAACTTGTATGCAGCTATGTATGACACGCAACTTTGCTTGATGAGCTTCATAACATTACTGACATGTTCATTCACGATGAAAAATTGTCGCGAATTTATTTATTGTAAGTGTCCTACTAAAAAGATAAAAAAATTGAGTTTCCAGACTGCATGCGATGAAAAACCCGAAAAAATTGAGTTTTGTTGTTTATTTTGCGCGCCATAGGCGCGCCGAAAAATTGAGTTTTTCATCTTTTTGAAATTGAGTTATATAAAGGAAAAGTGTCTAAAATAACCCCTGTCCAGGTTGTACAGAGATTATTATGTTGTCCTGTTATAAATCATTCTATGTATTCTTGCTAAGAAACATCTCCTTTAAATTAGTACTCATTACTTGAACATCCAGAAAGTTACTTTATTTTTTTAAGTCCGTATAGGTTGTGTTGATGATAGATAAATACACTTCGATCACATGCCTCTATATCATGTGCAACAATTCTTATTTCAGGAAAGGAGCTGAGGTTGCCAAGGAGACCGTTCACAATTAGAACACCAGTGATAACAGATTGTCCCCTGCCTGAAGGTAATGTATGATCTGAGTAATGCTCATGCACTTGGTCTTGGGGTTTTTGAATAAGAGCATCCTGAAGCAGTGGATTTGTGCAAAATCTTCTATTTTGAGGTGGAAAAAAGCACCTGTGAACATATGAAACTGGTTCAGAAATATAACTGTTTTTGGGCATGAGGTGACGTTTGTCACTTTCTGATTTAATCTATTTATTTATAAATAGTTGGTATTTATCAGCCAGATATATAAATCCGTTAAACATGGAGGTGAAATAAACACTGGGTTTAGTAAAATTTAAATCCTATATTAATGAAAATTATGTGCGAAAGATTTATAAATAACTATTTTAGATTGCTAGATATATATATCTCTATTTATGTTATTTTTTTTATATAAATTTCTTCACTATATATATATATATATATCCTCGATCAACAATCTTGTATTTATATATCTGGCAGAACGTATCTTGCTGATAATGTATTGTTGGAGATATATATATACTGTCATCGCCAATGTATAAAGCTGAGGGCTGATAAACATTTTCAAATTAATGGTCCACTGACTGGAAGTTTATGTTTACCTGCCGAGGGTGGCAGGGGGTGGGGGGGGTGGGGTTAATGTTTGAACAAAATCCTGATGGTCATATAGATAGAGTGAACATGGGTCTTTCATCTCCATGATAATTATCATCAAAGACAGTGTGGCATTTGCAGTAACTCCTATAATAATTCACTCACAAGAAGTGAAATATCTCACCATAAAATCAGGGGGTGATAAAATTTATTAGAACTGCAAGTTAACAAAATGGCCAACACTAGAAAACTTAGACCTATATGTATATCTACGGAGCCGTTTTCTGTCTCTATGTGTTATGTGGCTGACTCTCAAACTGCTCTTCATGCATAGATTATAATTTATAAGCTACACAAAACACAGGTATATAGTAATAAAATATATTTATTTGGCCAAAAAAAGGGTCAGACTAGGCTGCCAGTTGGTGTCGTGCCGTTGCTGTGAGGTGGGTGTGCCATGTTATGAATTGCTCATCGAATGGCTAGGCCCTCCTAAATGGCTAACCACATGAGTGGCCACCCGAATGGCTTATGCCCGTGAATAGCTAACCTCATGAGTGGCCACCCGAATGGCTAGCCACGTGAGTGGCCGCCCAATGGCTCACGCCCGTGAATGGCTAACCACTTGAGTGGCCGCCCGAATTACTTAGAGTGTACAGGCATGAATGAAGTGAGCAGTGAGCGACACACAGATATTGTGGCCAGAATCACCAGTTAAACCAATGCATTGATACAATAGTTATGAAATTGAACCATCGATCATAATTGCCTAAACTGAACAAGAAAAATACAGGTGCATGATAGTAGCAGAAGAGAAGGCGACACCCTAAAACAAGTTTCCAAGTTCCCAAGTTCCCTAGTTCCCAGTTCCGAAGTTCCAAGTTCCAGCTCCATAGTTTCAAGTTCCAGCTCCAAATTTCCAAGCTCCAGCTCCCTCAAGCTCCATCTCCGAGTTCCAAGCTCCACCTATGAAGCTCCAAACTCCCATCTACTCTATTGCTGGTTATGATATGCTGTGAAATGTTGTGGATTCAGATGTGAGATTTTTCTTACTTATAACTTTTATTTTCCTACAAAATGTGATCATATCGAACATAGATGTTTAATGAGGTCTTACAATTTTCCCCATTTGCCCCAATTTTTGTTGGGATATAAATACCGGTAATCAGAATAATTATTCCCCCCCCCCTCTAATTAGTCTAATTAGAGGGGGCATATAGCGATCGCTCTGTCCGTCCGTCTGTCCTTATGTCCGTCTGTCCATCCGTCCATCTGCCCGCCCGTCCGCCCGAGTTTCTTGTCCGCACAATATTTCGGTTAATATTTGATGAACAGGATTGAAACTTGCATGGAATGTGACCAGTGCCTCGCAGTTGTGCAGCGTAGAGTTTTTTTCCGAGTTCTGGTATAATTTTCAAGACTTAGGCCCTTTTTCTGAAATCTCTGTGTTTGGTACTTGTCCGGGCTGGTTCTTGATTAATATTGTATGGACAAGTATGAAATTTGCATGGTATGTCGTCAGTGCCCCACAGTTGTGCAGCGTAAAGTTTCTCCCCGTTTCGCTTATATTTTCAAGAGTTACGGCCCTTTGTTCCTGAAATCTCTGTGAATTAGGACTTGTCCGAGCTGGATCTTGGTTAATATTGTATGGACAATTATGAAATTTGCAGGGTATGTGGTCAGTGCCCTGTAGTTGTGCAGCGTGAAGTTTCTTCGCGTTTCGCGTATATTTTCAAGAGTTATGGCCCTTTGTTCTTCAAGTCTTTGTGAATTGGGACTTGTCCGGGCTGGATCTCGGTTAATATTGTATGGACAAGTATGGAATTTGCAGAATATGTGGTCAGTGCCCTGTAGTTGTGCAGCGTGAAGTTTCTCCGCATTTTGTGTATATTTTCAAGAGTTATGGCCCTTTTGTTCTTGAAATCTTTGTGAATTCTGACTTGTCCGAACTGGATTTCGGTTAATATTGTATGGACAAGTATGGAATTTGCATATGTGGTCAATGCCCCATAGTTGTGCAGCGTGAAGTTTTTCTGCTTTCGATTATATTTTCAAGAGTTATGGCCCTTTGTTCATCAAACCTAAGTGAATGGGATATATTTATTTGTCCAGGCTGGATCTCAGTCCATAACCGTTTTGGACCGGGAAAATGGCTATAAAATTGTTATTCTACATTCCAAAGCAGACCACATAGGTTCTGAAGTAAGAAATTGTCCCAAAAAGAGTGAATTGGGTGCAAAATTCAAAGTTCACGATCGCTTCATAATTTCACCACAATATACTCCCAAGGAATGTAGGTCTCATAGCCAGGTCATATTTTTGGATTTGGCGAAAGCCCAGGTGACCACCTTGCATCAAAACATTGTATTATTACTTGGTCGATACTTGGAATATGTCTTATACGAGGCATGTCGGAAAAAGTGACAAACAACAGAATTTTTTTAATTATCGAAATTAGGCCTCCACAGACCAATACAGAACAGAACAACAATGGCGGGGCAGTGTCCGATTAAAGCGGAAGGGGAGGCGTACAATTGAGCAATCTCTGATTGCTTCCTTGCTGTGTTAGCTCCCTTACTGTCCAGAAGTGTCACACTTCATGTGAAGTGTGCCTAGAAGTGCCTCTGAAGAGTACACTTGAAAGGCACTTCAACGACAGAGAAAAATATTGGCACACTTCAAAGGTACTTCATTAGAAAAAGGCAGTAGTCAAGGGACTCCTCAAAGACACTTCATGGACTTTGTCAATTTCATAACAAAAAATGAGGGACTTCAGAGACACTTCTGAGACTTTGTTTTTGTTCGGCATAATCCAAGGTACTCCTCAAAGACACTTCTTGGACTTTGTCAGTTCTTCAGCAAAACTTAGGGGACTTCAGCAACACTTCTGAGACTTTGTTTTTGTTCTGCATAATCTAAGGTACTCCTCAAAGACACTTCTTGGACTTTGTCAGTTATATAGCATAACTTGGGGGACTTCCCCTTGCAAAAAATATCTTCTAGCATCCTATAAGATTTTGAAAAATCCTAAAGATTCTAAAAAATCATATGAGCTTCTAAAATATAAGAGTCTGAAAAATCCTATAAGATTCTGAAAAAATCCTATTATAATAGATTCTGAAAAATCCTATAAGATTCAATCCAATAGGATTTCTAGATTATTGTAATTTTCCACAAACTGTTACAGTAACATAACATTATAAATTAGAACTACATGTTTACAAGTTTCAGTTATATTAATTAGCTCTGGGAATAACCCAGCTTAAAGTTGGCTCGGCTGATTTGATTTCACTCAGTGACATCAAATCTCATTTCAATGAAACCACCAAACATCAGATTTGTACTTCACGTTTCAAAATAGCTATAACTGTGTAAAATATTCACATGTGGTTACTGACATATTACTCAGAACTGTGAACATATTTTTTGATATTTTAAAGTGATCAGTACTATGAGTTTCTATTTGAATAGAATAAAGACATTAATAACACCAGTCTCTCACATATTAGATAAGAAATCTTGTTGAATTCAGATTTTATAGTCATTCCAAATCCATGATTTTATAGTAAAATTGGACAAAATGGCAAAATATTTTTAGAAGAATCAGTTCTAACATAATGTCAGCAACAAAAAAATACCCATTAAAGAATACTTTATATTATCCTCTTCATCATTATCACTAAGTATAATATATATAATTTCTGTTTCTAATAGTCTTTATATTCTGAACTGTCTTTGCCAAAATGAGTGGAGTTATCTGCCCTTGAAAATTTAATTGAACACTGGGGGCGCCACCAGACGATAACAATCAAAATGGCTGACCTCTCCAACTGCAGAAATCAGATGGATTTATTCCTGTTAAGCTAGAACTATGGAGGTTTGAAGAACTGTATTGCAGATGGTGATGATAGCAGCTAGTGATATGGTAAGTAACTTATAAATATAACTAAAAATTTTCTGTTTTTCATAACTTAATAAGCAAAGAACTGAGCTGAACAGTGATGTAGACCTGAGAGTGTCAGCTATTTATTTTATCAACAAGTTTCCCTTGACATATTAAAAAATTGATATTGGCCTCAATAAATATTTTGCTATATGGACTGCAGGTTATTATAATGTACTCCACCTTATAATTGCAGTCAAATTTAATGGGTCATGTAACATGGCGAAATATCCATATCTCTGTCCCAATATCACTTTCAGATCTATCCAGGTTGATCAAGGCAGTGTGGATTAAATGCCATTGTTATGATTGTGTGAATTGTCAGCTTGGAAACACCAGGCTTGGGGACCTCATATGAAGATTGGCATGCACCCCTGGAGGAAATCCCCTGAGGGTGAGATATTTTTATCACAAAACTGTTCAGTTCATGTCAAAACAAGTGGATTTAACTGGTTGGGGGGGGGATGGTAGCTCTAAATAAATTATCTTGTTGTTTTGATTTTTTATTGATTCATAAATTGTATTGATTTTTTTCCTTGCAGAATGTAGAATATTCCCATACCAGATTTTTGACAAAATGGTAAAGAAATAAGTTTTAGAATATATTGATAATAAAATGTTAGCATTACCTGTTTTAGCTGTAATCAGAAACAGTATAATCAATTATGATTAGACTTAATTTTTATCATTATAACAGGCTATATTTTCCTTGTCTATTGATTGCACTGCTCATATACCAAAGCTAAGGATCTTCACACTTCAATTGTACATTTTTACCCACATCTTGATTTCATTTCATACATTTATTTCATTTCAAAAATTTAAGAATACAATTTGTAGTTAATAAGCATTTATTTGTTATTTGAAGTCTTGCAGAAGATTTAGTTGAACCAGGAATTTAAAAAAGACAAATTATCAAAATCCACATGATTGTTTCTAATGGCTTCTTTGTCAATACTTTCATAATTCCAGAATACAGCTGCAACAAGGAACTCGGCTCACTTCAAGCAGCCACTCGACTGATGGGAAATTTAATGAGCACACCTACATGTAGGTATGGTTGATTTCTTCATAGTGTATATTGGCTAGAACATCACACAAACTGTTTATCTCCATTGTTGTATATCATGGAGTACTAAAGAAAGGATAATAGACATCTTCATCAATCTTTTGTAAATCGTAGGGATGTGTTCCATTCTTAACCCTTTATGGTAGTCAACCTATTCAATCATCCGAGTGTATTAAAAAAAAACTGGATTGCATGTCATATGGAACCATATATACAACTGATCAGGTTTTAATTATATGCATGTATTTATCGCCACAGGCCAAGAAGTTCACAATTCAGACTGGTGGGTTTCAGCGTTGGGTTACGTCCGAGTGGACCTCAGGGCAACTGAAGTAAACTATCCTTCGAAAGATCTGCTGCTTCAAGTTCAAGTTGGAAAAGAACACGGTCACCCTTGAATAATAATACTGCAATAAATTCTCATACCAAAGACTGCATGTAAATGCATACAAAAAAAAAAGAACTGTGCTGTATTTTGTCTCAAGGATTTGTGCTAGCGGTTTATTGTAAATATTTTATGATGTACTGTTCTGTCTCATTCTGTATTTTCTCTGAATAAAACTTTCTGTGCTCAAATATATATTTATGTATTCTTTTCTGGGAAAGTAAATATCTCGTGGCTTTACATACCTTTTCATCACACAGATCTGCTATGATACTAATAAGGTACTTCAAGAGCACTTCAGAAGTGCATATGAAAGGTATCCTTCTGTAGAAGAGTGGATGAAGTGACTTGCCATATAAGGACATTGAAGTGCCTCAAATATTCTAATTAGGTACTTCAAGAGCACTTCAGAAGTGCCTATGAAGGTTACCCTTCTGTGGAAGTGTCTATGAAGTGCCTTTGCAGTACCTAATTAAAATATTTGAGGCACACTTCTAAGTGACTTCATTGTGACTTCATTGTGACTTCATTGTGACTTCAATGCCCTTATATGGCATTGCTACAAAACAATACCCACACTGCAAGCACACTTCTGACTCTGAGCCTTGCACTTCAAGGTTGAAATATGGCCACACTTCAAAGTTACTTCAAAGTTACTTCAAAGACACTTCTGGACTTCGCGAATTCTCCTAATTGGAAGGGTTGAAGTGTGCCTTGCGGAAGGTGCACTGGAACCATTGTGCACTTCTAAAAACGATTTGAAACTCATTAACTGTTTGACTGGCATTACGTTGCCTGTAGTTTTATGATTACTGAAAAATACTGTATCAATTGCTGTTTGAACCAATTGGCACCAGGATATTAACTAGAGCCTGTTATTTGCGCTGAAAACTTACCTCACTTCCACTCTGTGCATTTCTTGTTTCACATGAAATCACGTAGTAAGAATTTTGAATAACAGTTCTCTCCACTGCTAGTCACGTGTCAGCTCACTCCCACAATTCCTTCTTGATTCTACTTCCGTGGATCAAGGAGGCCATTTTGTTCAGCTCCATGAAAATTGATCTATTTCTAGCGAAATCACTATAGTTGGATTTACCTCACATGTCTGATATTTTGCAAGAAGTCCTTTGGGAAGTATTCTTTATGATTATCAAGCAATTATGGCTCAAAATATGTCTCAAATGTCATGTATAACATGCGGTGGTGACAAGCTTGTATATGACCTACATTCCAATTGCCTGTCATGTCGCCAGGGTGTAATATGTACGTGGGATACTGCCTGTGAAGAATGTATTATGTGAGCGCCTGGCCTGTTTCAAGCCTATCTAGCCGGGACACTGGCCTGTAATGATAATAAAGCCAAAGTGTCTACTAATGTCGCCAATGAGACGTATGTAGCTCTGTCTCCCCGATCTAGCATGATCGAGGAAACTAGGGAGTTTGTTGTTTCACCAGCTGGGGTGCCTAAGTTAGTCACTTTATTGAATGTAAATAAAGATAAACAAGCGCCCTCCCTAGCTTAAGTTTCTTCCTTTTCAGACCGGGCAAAGAGTCAATCGGGTAAGAAAACGACTCATATCGTTCAAGTGGAAGGGACCCTCGAAGATATGGAAACCGGCACTACTACGACAGTGGACGTGGAGGTTCCTATCGAGCGGGCGCCTGTGTACGACGACGAAGGGAAGCCGGTAATGGGACCAGGCTCGGTGTCGGAGAGCCAGTCATTGCCGATCTCTCGATCGGTAATTACTTATGATTACGAAAACCTAGGCAAATCTACGGAGGCGTCTAGTGTTAAGTTTTCATTTGGACCTGGGCTTGCAAGATTGCCTTCCTCAACCCCGTTGAGGCCTGGACTTTCCGGTCGTTCACTAATCAATACTAACATTGTAACGACTGGTTCGTCTAACTTTCTCCAAGCTACTTCCGGTTTCTCTGCTGGCCCTTCTCGTCCCTCTGTCGAGACGTTGATGACTATGAGCCTTATGAGCCACCAGAGATTGAGGTTTGGATAACAGCGCCAGAGTATGGGTATGTATTCAGGTACCTATAATATGTCAAATTTATTGCATTCCTCTGAGACGCAGTATCAAGATTCTTCTCAAGTAGGTCAAATTATTCGACATCCGGTTGCGAGAATGACTTCACCCTTGCATGGCTTAGCTCAATACTCGACTTCTGGTGGTGTTCGTGGTACGGGACCGGCTATGCTTCGTATGATGCGCCCTCCTATACGATCTTCCAGTTTACGACCATGAATGCCAATTCACTGACCTTTACAGTGGCCCCGCTCTCGGCCATGCGTAAGGTCCTCGAGTGTGAACACCCCCCGTCAGGCTCAACTTCCGGTTCACTCTCAAGTGACGGATCCTACCCTGGCTGCCATTCTGGCTGGAATGGAGCAGCAGCGGAAGGAGATGAAGGAACTGAGAGAGATTGTCCAGTCAAATCAAGGTCGGTTTGCCACTGGTACCGAGATTTACTGACCAGTCCATGCAACCGGAAGTCAGATTGACGAGGTCTATCCCTTCTAAGATTCCATACTGGCAGGAAGCCCCGGAGGATATGGAAGTGGATGGGGACCAGTACAGTAGCTCTGAATACTATGAAACTACCAACACTGATCCAGATGCTCGTAAATATTATGATTTAACATCGGGCATCTACGACTTAATCCCGAATATGCAGCTTCCGGTCTCACATGCGGGGGATATTGAAACTGAATTGAGGGAGTCGGCACGAGTTACGAGATCCGTAATGACACTTCCGGCCTCAACTGCTATTCATTCCATTTGCGACCTGTTCCATAGAACGTTAGCAGAACCCACTACGCAGGAGGAACAGGCAGTCAGGCTTCAACGTAGAGCTCGCTTCCGCCCTGCAGGATCTTCTGGTGTATTCCCAGTACAGAAGCCGAACATTAAATCATATGGCATACATGCTTGCGGTCTGCTGAGGTTAATGGGGATTTTGCGTATTTGTGTCCTCCAAGTACGAAAATGCCTAACAACCTGGATGTTCCGTTTACGAACAAGCAGGCTTCGATACTTGAGGAAACTGCCCATCAAGGAGTGGTGATGACAAATCATTTGGACTGGTTTCTTAAAAGAAACCATTAAGGATGGTTTGTACTCATTGGCGGGCGTGGAAAGTCAAGAACAGCTACAGGAGGGAATTAACCTAGTTCTTGACTACCAGAAGATAGCTTCCGTTGCTGTTGAAGACTTGTTGGTGCACAATGCCTTCATGTCTTCTATGCTCATGTATTTATGGAGAAAGGACTACGTTCCTCTAATGCATACACACCGGAAGCTGTAAAGAGAAGCCTGTTGAAGATGTCAACAGCTTCTTCTTTACTGTTCGGTGATGCTGTAGCTGAAGTCCATTCTGAAATGATTCGAATTGAACATGACAGGTTCACTGGCGTCTGGTGCTTCGACCAAGAGACTGGCGACTTCCGGGTCGGGTCAAAAGGCGAAGAAGGCTAAGAAATTACAACACATATAAGGGAAGTGGGAAGAACCCGCCTTATGGTTCCAAGGCTGCTAAGGGTTTTTCTGGCCAAGCAGGGCCAAACTTCCGCTTCTGACGACCCAAGTCATCGAGCTGGGGCAATAAGAAGCAGGGCAAGGGGAAAGCAAAGCAGTCAAAGAAGGATACCCGATGTTTTGGGCCATACCGGGTGGCTTCCGGTATGGTGGGAAAACCGAAGCATAACGTTTCCAGTCTCGCCTCGACAAGACCTTCTGGTAGGGGGAAGATCTCAGTTGCTTTGGCTGAACTGGACCATTATTGGGGTGGAATCATGGGTCATTCGAACTCTCATATACGGCTATTGCCTATCATTCGACATGATTCCCCCCTTTTGACTGCAGTTCTCCTTCCGTCTCGTATTCCTTTACGAGTGGCTCATCTATCAGCAATACAATCCTCTGTGGACAAGCTGATAGAGGAGGCGTCTGTCATAGAACTTCCAGTTTGGGACAAAACTCCCAGGTTCTATTCGTCATCAGTCTTTCTGGTCCCCAAGATGCGCATGGTTATTAACCTCAAGTGCCTCAACAAGGACTTTCTCACTCCACTGCCACACTTCCGCATAGAGTCCTTCCGGTCCATTCAGTCAGTACTCAAGCAAGGAGAATCGTTGACTTCTCTGGATTTAAGGGATGCATACCTTCATATCCCGATACATCCAGAGGACTGGAAGTACTTAAGATTCATGGTCAGCGAACGATGCTTCCAACTTCAAGTACTCGCGTTCGGCCTTTCTACTTCCCCTTGGGTGTTTACACCAGTGGCACTATTCCTGCACAGTCTAGGTATAAAGTACCACTTTTATATCGACGACTCACTGCTAAGGAATGTCTGCAAAGAGCATTTAATCCTAGACATGCAGTTAAGGATACTGACATCTCTTGGTTACCTCCCACATGAAGAGAAGTCAGAACTGACTCCATCGCAAAGGCGCAGATTTCTTGGGGTGGAATATGATACGCTACGAGCTCTCGCCAAACCTCGATGGCAAAAGATAACGATGAAAATACCTCAGTTTCTCAAGTTATCTCAAGCCAGGGCTTCATACTTTGCTGCGATAATCTGCCTCTTGACGTTGACACAGGACGTAACTCCAAGAGGAAGGTTGCACCTTCGTTCTTTAATGATTTACTTAAATCATCAATGGGTCAAAAGGCAGTTGAATCCATGGATACCTGCCATGCCTCTTGTCAGATAGTGCCTTCAATGGTGGCTGAATTCACTCAATGTTATGCCGGGTGTGTCCCTATTTCCGTTTTATCAAACACATCGTCTATTCATGGACGCATCTATGGAAGGTTGGGGAGCTCACCTTGAGTCCAAGTCGATACCCCGGTTATGGACAATCGAGGAACATTCGCTCATACCATATAAACGTGTTGGAGTTTATGGCACGTGGGTGAGCGTATTGACCGACAAGAACCTGTTGATAGCAACAGACAATACATCAGCCGTGTCCTATATCAACAAGCAGGGGTGGGGGACGAGATTTCCGCAATCACTAAGCCAAGTGGAAGTCTTTTTCGGTCTGTGTTGGGGCAACAACATATCAGTGTTGGCCAGGCACATCCCTGGAGTTCCGAATATCTTAGCGGACTTGCTTTCACGATGCAATCAGATAATTCCCACAGAGTGGCAACTTCACCCAGCCATACTAAAACAGATAGCTCATGTCTGGGAGATGCCACACATAGATATGTTCACCACTCGGCGCAATAATCAAATGTCCCTGTTCATCTCACTGGTCCTGGATCCATTGGCATACGCAGTGGACGCCCTTTCGCAGGACTGGTCAGGCATGGTAACATATGCATTCCCTCTTCCAGCTATCCTAGCGAAGGTACTCGGGAAGATCCACGAACACATTTGTGTCGTTTACCTAATTGTTCTGTGGTGGCCAACAAGGCCGTGGTTCCTGGACCTATAGGTTCTTCAGGTAGATGTACCGGACGACATCAGGTATGGCACCTGTTATGCCAGCCCGGAACATCAATATTTCACAGCCAACTGGAGCTGTTCCAGATTTGACTGCGTTTATCAAATCGTTTTCGGGTCAGTCAGTCACTCAGAAGTTGCCGAAGTAGGACTAAGCCCTTGTCAATTAGGGGAGGCACCCTTCGAGCCAATAGAGTCAATTGATCTCAAAATGTTATCTTACAAAACTTCGGTTTGTTGGCTTCGGCAGCTTGTGTGTCGGAGCTGCATGCGCTCGACAGGGGTAATGTCATATACTCTAGGAACTGAAGCAAAGTCATTCTCTCAACAGTTCCTGAGTTCGAGGCTAAGAATCAAGCTGTCTACGATACCATATCTCGAGAGTTCACAATTCCAGCCTTACCTGATTTCCTTTCGCCCAGTCTTGAATCTGACATGTTAATGTGTCCTTTTCATGCACTTGCGTGTTACTTGAATCATATTGAGAATCGCAGGGCGGGTAGGATGTGCTTGTTTATCCCTTCGATCCTAATGCCAAACAAGAAATAAGCAAATATTCTATCTCAAGTTGGCTCAAATTACGATTCGACTAGCATACTCCACGGCTATGGATAGACAAGCCGCGCTTGTAAACATTTCTGGTCATGAGATTACACCACTAGCGGCATCATGGCCTTTGTGGACTAATAGATCGGTGACGGATATTATGAGGGCGTGCTACTGGAGGCCAAAAACGACGTTTGCCTTTTTCTACCTCCAGGACATGACGTTAGTATGTGACGATCTCTAATCCATCGGGCCCATACTAACAGCACAGAGGGTTTCTATGGGACCGAGGCCAGCAAGATAGCAAGATAAAGATTGGATGTACAGTTTTTAACCTGTTTGATGGTGAGTGCATTTTCCTCTCATTCCCTTTCAGAAAAAAAGGGGCGGGGGGGCGTATATGCAACTCAACCTTGAAGTCAGAGTAGCGACAGTGGTTTCCTATAAACCACAGGCATAACATATATGATACAACTGTCGTATGATCTCATGGATCCTCAGTGAGGTAGAAGATCTTTGATTTCTATTCTGACTAGTCACTCTGCTCATCCGTATCGCTTTTCACGGATTGGATCAGTTTACCCGCCATCCTTTCTGTGGCATTCTATGCATAGAGTGGAAGTGAAGTAAGTTTTCAGTGCAAATTTTCTGAACGTCAATATTTCACAGCCAACGGGAGCTGTTCCTCTAACACGTGTGCAAGTGCTTAAATTTGCTCAGACGGGATTTTCTGCGGAAGTTGGGCGCCGAATGGTATAATCAATTCGACCGTTCACTTCCGCTGTATACCAATCAATGTGGGCAGTCTTTGTTGTTTGGTGTGGAGAGAGGGATATCAATCCATCCAGAGCCACTATTCCTCAAGTAGCAGAGTTCATATTGTACCTGTTTCAGGATAGAGGCCTGCATGGTACGCTACGTACCCGCTACGGTCGAAGGTTACAGAGCAGCCATCGCTCAGCCTATTCTTCTGGGTACTTAGATTACTCCTTCGTCTGATCCGAATTTGACTGCGCTTAAACTGCGAAGCTTTTGTTGGGTAGAGTCATAATGGCTTGTTTTTTATTGCAAGTCGCGTCAATCTGTGCATGCGCAGTTGGGTGTGGTAAGTAAAGTGGTCATTTTGGGGGAGCTTGGGGGTGTGTTTGGGGCAGAGATGGACCATTCTTGGTCCGAAAGCATCGTGGGAGGTGTCATTTTGTAGATCTCGGTGTGTAGACCCCGATTTGAGGCCTGTTTGAACACATCATCCTTGATGTCATTGTTGACGTCATCAGTAGAAGTAGTAGCGAAAGCTGGCATTTTGTGAGGTGTAGTGGGAGGTGTTTGGGGTAGAAATGGCCCATCCGTGGTCTGAATGCATCGTGTGGGGGGTCATCTTGTAGCCCTCGGGGTGTATACTACTACTTGAAGGATGTCCATGTCATCTGTAACGTCATCGGTAGGAGTAGTAGCGAAAGCGGGCATTTTGGGGGTGTAGAGGTGTTTGGGGTAGAGATGGACCATCCGTGGTCCGAATGCATCATGGGAGGTGTCATCTTGTAGCCCTCGTAGTGCAGACCACGACTTGAGGAATGTCCATGTCATCTGTGACGTCATTGGTGACGTCATCAGTAGGAGTAGTAGCCAAAGTGTGCAATTTGAGGATGAAAGATGTTTGGGGTAGAGAAGGCCCATTCGCAATCTAAATGCGTCGTGTGAGGTGTCATCTTGTAGCAACGCCTACCAACGCCAAGCTTAGCGCTTCAACACCCTGGTGAATTAGCCCTGAAGCTCTGATTTTCTAGATATTCTATGGAATTGACATTAATTCATCGAAATGCGATGACGCCCATCAATGCCTGTCGTTACGTCTTAACGCCCTAGCATAACGCCTTGAGGCCATGATATAGACAGATGAGAGAACAACAACGAGAACCACTAGAACATCAACAATGAGGATGAGAGATCAATCATTTTATTATGACCTTCAACATGTTGGACTTTCGGGAAATGTATGGGATGCATGTACTGACAAAATCCGGGTCTTCATCATCCATCCGGGTTTCCCAGTGGGTTTTTCCATGTTTTACATCCGGGTCTTCATCTTACATCCGGGACCTCATTTTCTATCCGGGTTTCCCAGTGGGTTTTTTCCATGTTTTACATCCGGGTACTGTGGTTTTACATCCGGGTTTCCCAGTGGGTTTTTCCATGTTTTACATCTGAGGACTGGCTTTACATCCGGGTACCTTGGTTTTACATCCGGGTTTCCCACTGGGTTTTTCCATGTTTTACATCCGGAGACTGTGGTTTACCATCCGGGTTTTCATCGTCCATCCAGGTTTCCCATGGGTTTTTCCATGTTTTACATCCGGGTACTCATCTTACATCTGGGTCTTCATCATCCATCCGGGTTTCCCAGTGAGATTTTCCATGTTTTACATCCGGGTACTCATCTTGCATCCGGGTCTTCATCATCCATCCAGGTTTCCCAATGGGTTTTTCCATGTTTTACATCTGAGGACTGCTTTACATCCGGGTACCTTGGTTTTACATCCGGGTTTCCCACTGGGTTTTTCCATGTTTTACATCCGGGGACTGTGGTTTACCATCCGGGTCTTCATCATCCATCCGGGTTTCCCAGTGGGGTTTTCCATGTTTTACATCCGGGTACTCATCTTACATCCGGGTCTTCATCATCCGTCCGGGTTTCCCAGTGGGTTTTTCCATATTTTACAGCCGGGGACTCATCTTACGGGCATTTTGAGGGTGTGAAGGAAGGTGTTTGAGGCAGAGATGGACCATCCGCGGTCCGAATGCATCGTGTGAGGTGTCATCTTGTAGCAACGCCCGCCAACGCTTCAACGCCCTGGTGAAATAGCTCAGAAGCTCTGATTTTCTAGATATTTCATGGAACTGTCACCAATTATTCGAAATGCAGTGATGCCCGTCATGACGCCCGTCAACACCCTAGCATAACGCTTGAACGCCATGATTTAGACCGGCGAGAGAACAACAACAACAACAAGAATGACAATCCAATCATTTGAATATCCCTACAGTACATCATACCCACGCTGGGGGAGTCGCGTTATGTATGTTTACAATTCTCGTAGGCTCTTGTCCAATCAGAAGTCATCATTTGAGAAAGTTTAATCTCTGGCCAGAATCGCTTTTGGCCTAAGTGTCGTCGAGCAGGCCAGGATACTGTAATGGCAGCATGTCCTGAAACAATTGTTTGTGCATTTGAAGTGTAGTAAGTGGCCATTCCTTGCGTGCGCAGAGGTATATTTGAGAGATTGAGGTTCTATATCTCACCAAAGATGGCATGTAGGGTGTCATCTTGAAGCTCTTGTGATGCTGACCATGACTTGAGTAATTTCCATGCCATCTGTGATGTCATTGGTGACGTCATCAGTACGAGTGGTAGCGAAAATTTGATTAGTCGGCCAATACATATGGAATGATGGGGGACACGAGTTAATCCCTATATGTACAGACACCACCACACACCACTATTACCACCACCACACAACAGTTCTACCATCACCACACACTACCACACACCACCACCACCACCGGGCGTTTACTCCCGTCAATGCCCGATGGTGGTAGCTCCCGTGGGTGGAGCTCTTGGATGTGAGCTCAGAGCGCGTACCCATGGTGCACACTTCCGGTTCTGGTCACGTGACCGGTAGTGACCTTTGAACCCTGTGCATGATACCGGATATATTAACAATGGTGCGCAGGGGTCAAAGGTCACTTTCAGTCATGTGACCGGAACTGGAAGTGTGCACCATGGGTACGCACTCCGAGCTCCAAGAGCTTCCACCACCACCGGGCGTTGATGGGCGTCAACGCCCAGTAGTGGTGGTAGTGGTGGTGTGTGGTAGTGTGTGGTGGTGGTAGAGCTGGTGTGTGGTGGTGGTAATAGTGGTATGTGGTGATGTCTGTACATAAAGAGATTAACTTGTGTCTCCATCATTCCATATGTATTGGTCGACTAATCAAAATTTTGCTACCATTCGTACTTATGATGTCACCAATGACGTCACAGATGACATGGAAATCACTCAAGTCATGGTCTACATAACGAGAGCTTCAAGATGACACCCTACACACCATCTTTGGATGAGATATAGAACCTCAATCTCACAAATATACCTCTGCGCACCCCAGGAATGGTCACTTTATTTACTACACCCCAAATGCACAAACAATTGTTTCAGGGCATGCTACTGTTACAGTATCCTGGCCTGCTCGATGACACTTAGGCCAAAAGCGATTCTGGCAGGAGATTAAACTTTCTCAAATGATGGCTTCTGATTGGACAAGAGCCTACAAGAATTGTAAACATACATAGCATGGGTATGATATACTGGAGGAATATTAAAGTGATTGGATTGTCATCCTTGTTGTTGGTGTTGTTCTCTCTCCAGTCTATATCATGGCGTTAAGGCATTATGCTAGGGCATTAAGGCAATGAGACGGGCGTTGACGGGCGTCACTGCATTTCGAAGAATTAGTGACAATTCCATGGAATATCTAGAAAATCAGAGCTGAGCTATTTCACCAGGGTGTTGAAGCGTTAAGCTTGGCGTTTGTGGGCGTTACTACAAGACAACGCCTCACACGACGCATTCGGACCGTGGATGGTCCATCTTTACCCCAAAAACCTTCCATCACACCCTTAAAATGCCTGTAAGATGAGTCCCCGGCTGTAAAACATGGAAAAACCCACTGGGAAACCCGGATAGAAGATGAAAACACCGATGTAAGATGAGTAACCGGATGTAAAACATGGAAAAACCCCACTGGGAAACCCGGATGGATGATGAACACAGTCACCGGATGTAAAACATGAAAAAATCCAGTGGGAAACCCGGATGTAAAACCAAGGTACCCGGATGTAAAACCATAGTCCCTGGATGTAAAACATGGGAAAACTCACTGGGAAACCCGGATGGATGATGAAGACCCGGATGTAAAACCACAGTACCCGGATGTAAAACATAGAAAAACCCACTGAGAAACTCAGATAGAAGATGAGGTCCCGGATGTAATTGAGTCCACGGATGTAAAACATGGAAAAACCCACTGGGAATTCCGGATGGATGATGAATACCCGGATGTTCAAGGTCAGTACATGCATTCCATACATATCCCTCACGTCCTACATGTTGAAGGTCATAATAAAATGATTGATCTCTCATCCTTGTTGTTGTTGTTGTTCTTTCATCTGTCTACATCATGGCCTCAAGGCGTTATGCTAGGGCGTTAACGACAGGCATTGATGGGCATCACCACATTTCGATGAATTAGTGTCAATTCCATAGAATATCTAGAAAATCAGAGCTTCAGGGCTAATTCACCAGGGTGTTGAAGCGTTAAGCTTGGCGTTGGTAGGCGTTGCTACAAGATGACACCTCACACGACGCATTTAGACCGCGAATGGGCCAGCTCTACCCCAAACACCTTCCTTCTAGTTCACATCCCCAAACTGTCCACTTGGCTACTACTCGTACTGATGACATCACCAATGATGTCACAGATGACATGGACATTCCTCAAATCATGGTCTGCACCACGAGGACTAAAAGATGACACCTCACAGACCACGGATGGCCCATCTCTACCCCAAATACCTCTACACCCCCAAAATGCCCGCTTTCACTACTACTCCTACCGATGACGTCACAGATGACGTGGACATCCCTCAAGTCGTAGTCTACACCCCGAGGGCTACAGGATGACACCCCACACGACGCATTCAGACCACGGATGGGCCATTTCTACCCCAAACACCTCCCACTACACCTCCCAAAATGCCCGCTTTCGCTACTACTTCTACTGATGATGTCACGGATGACGTGTACACGCCTCAAATCGGGGTCTACACACCGAGAGCTACAAAATGACACCCACAACGCATTCTGACCAAGGATGGTCCATCTCTACCCCAAACACACCACTTTACTTAATACTACACCCAACTGCGCATGCACAGATTGACGCGACTTACAATAAAAAGCACGCCATTTTGACTCTACCCCACAAAAGCTTCACTTTGACACCTCCCACAACCCATTCGGACCAATAGTAGTCCATCTCTACCCCAAGCACAACCCACGCATCCCCAAAATGCCTGCTTTCTATACTACGGCCAGACTGCACATGCTCAAAATATTGAAAACGGACGATACATTAGTCCAGTCGGAAGCTCCTCCACAAGAGCTTCTCATACGACACCATCGGACCAATAGGGGCTCACCTAGACCCCAAAACATCCACCCAGCACTATTTACCTACTACGCGTGCTCGCAGTGACTTTTTCCAAAAATGTCACCGCTTAGCTTCTGGACCCCGCCCATCGTTTTCTTCGTGGTGAAACGTGAAAAACAAGATCCCACAACCCATACAGCAATGAACATGTGTGAATTGCCCAGTATGGACCTATCCACTGAGCCAGTATAGGCCTATCCAGACCTCCGTGAACTTTTCGAAAAATTTCACCGCTTAACATCGAGACCCCTCCCATCGTGTTCTCCAGCCCGAGACGAGAAACACAAGACCAAACAACCCATACCGCAATGAACATGTGTGAATTGCCCAGTATGGACCTATCCACTGAGCCAGTATGGGCCTATCCAGACCTCCGTGAACTTTTCGAAAAATTTCCCCACTTAACTTCGAGACCCCTCCCATCGAGTTCTACAGCCCGAGACAAGAAAAACAAGACCAAACAATCCATACCGCAATGAACATGTGTGAATTGCCCAGTATGGACCTATCCACTGAGCCAGTATGGGCCTATCCAGACCTCCATTAACTTTTTGAAAAATTTCACCGCTTAACATCGAGACTCCTCCCATCATGTTCTACAGCCCGAGACGAGAAACACAAGACCAAACAATCCATACCGCAATGAACATGTGTAGATTGCCCAGTATGGACCTATCCACTGAGCCAGTATGGGCCTATCCAGACCTCCGTGAACTTTTCGAAAAATTTCACCACTTAACTTCGAGACCCCTCCTATCGTGTTCTACAGCCCGAGACGAGAAACACAAGACCAAACAATCCATACCGCAATGAACATGTGTGAATTGCCCAGTATGGACCTATCCACTGAGCCAGTGTGGGCCTATCCAGAGTCCGTGAAATTTTCGAAAAATTTCACTGCTTAACTTCAAGACCCTTGTGGTGAAACGTGAAAAAACAAGACCCCACAACCCATAGTAAAATAAAAAAAAATAAAAAGTGACCAACCCCATACATGCATTTTCGAGTATAGATGCAAATATGCGAATCAGGCCCCTATTGTAGAGGTAAAATCTGTGTTCTGCATTTTATATTTTCGGGGATAAATCTTCAATTTACATGCACCCACCCATGACTTGATAGGCAGGCCCCGATAATCTGGGGACCGATATTACCCCTTTTGGACATGGTTGATAGGGGTTTTCCCCTATTGTAGGGGTAAAGTCTGTGTTCCGCTTTTTATATTTTCGGGGACAAATCCTCAATTTACATGCACCCACCCATGACTTGATAGGCGGACCCCAATAAGCCGGGGGGACCGATATTAGCCCTTTTGGACATGGTTGTTAGCAGTTTTCCCCTATTGTAGGCGTAAAGTCCTTGTTCCGCTTTTTATATTTTCGGGGCAAATCCTAATTTTACATGCACCCAGCCATGACTTGATCACCCTGGAGGAGCGCTTCACTTTGACACCTCACTCGACCCAATGGGTCCACTAGGGGCCCCTCTCGCCCCTGAAGATTGCCGTGGCTCCCCGCGTATTTGGGATTACTTTCTCTCCGCGGAGGCTTTTTCCCACGACCGCATCACCGCCAGACCGATTCACCGCGGAGGAATACATGCCCCAAAGGTCACATGATCGGAAGTGCCGGAACTATAGTGACCTTGACCTCTTGATCACGTGATCGTCATGTGATCAAGTACCCCCTTAAATTTTACCCGGGGAACAAATAAGTAGGTCAAGTTGCGTTTAATCCTGCTCACATAGTCCTCATTGTATTTCTCTCTTATCAGGAGAAAAAATATTTATCCAAATGAAAACAATATTCCTTGAATCTGCCCCTGAAGGATCTTTTCTAATTTGAGGTGTTTCTCCTGGTTTTGTTTCTAAAGCTGATCTGCATGGTAACAGAAGTCATATAGCTGACGGAGTTTCCACGTGATGCTGTGCTTTTAACATGGATGCCAATATGGATTCCCAGCAGTGTGGGACGAGGTACTAATGTCCGTCATTATCTGAGTTCATGTCGAGTGCCCGGGGCCCTTGACTTTGATTACCCACCGGAGATGACTGGACATTGCCAAAGATTGCCAGACATTCCTGGTGAACAGGCAAAGCAACCACCCGCATATTTGAAGTCATGTTGACAAGTGACTACTTTCTGTCTGCTGAGGCTTCTCCCCGAAACCGAAAGCGACCGCATAAGCGCCAGACATGACCGCATGACCGCAGAGGAATACATCCCCAGGGGTCACGTGATCGCCACGTGGCCTTTGCCGGAACTATAGCAGATTAGATCAAATGGCATCAATGTGCTCTTTCTATACTACTGTTCGCGCATGGTCAATGAAACAGGAAATACTGTGGGATATTTGAATTTCTTCACTTGAATAAGGAGGATTATATTAAACTAAACGAATATGTCAGTAATGTAAGTTTTTAGCTTGAAAATGTGAAGAAAAAATGTCTTGTTTTACGCACAGTGATATGCACTTGTACGTGCCAGGCGTTCAATAAATGTTACACATGGCGTGTGCAAATATTATGTAATATGTTTGAACACCGGTGTTGGAAATTTTACCAGCGATGTAGGTGTTCAAAATGGTATATATACTTGAACACATTTTTGTTTTGGAACATGTCGTGTGGAACACCTATTGAACACGTGACCCGTAAAGTGTCCCATTGTGCGTAAATGTGTTCAACTGTGCACACGTCACATTTGAACACATACATGTATATTCTAGTTTTAAAATACTTACCATCAAAAATTTTCTGCACATTTGAATCTCTTCAAAAATGGTCACTTTTCACTTTTGAATGAAGTTTTCAAATTTGAAAACTAGCATCCACAATTTTGACAGTGTACACTAAAGTCAGTCTTAACACCTTTGCAAAAAGGGAATCAGAATTATGAGACCAAAATTTCTATTTATTACCGGATTTACAATCTCAAATTTATGATATTTGGTATATGTCACTCCAAACATGGTAAGTATCAACATGTATCCGAGGGAAAAGCACCTATATACATATATAAGTACCGGTATATACAACACTATAGATAACATAAACTGTTGTTTTTACCATCACATGTAAAAGGCCTGGCAACCATCTGCTCATTCTTTTTACCTGTACAATAACGGTCAAATGATGCATAATACATTGTTGTGGGATTACAAATTGGCAGCTGGTTGCCAGGTCTACCTGCAATTTCACGGGATTGAAATAACCGTGCAGGGTTGTACAGAGAAAGATTCTGTATTACCTATTGTAACATTCAGATTGCAAATATATATTTAACTACATATGGATTACCTTCGAAATACTAAATTGACCGTCAAAGAGAAAATGTAAATTCTGTGATCTGGAAGATAATGTGAGGTGATGTACGAGGAATTCTCCGATCAAATTGCTTATCAGCACCATTAAATGGACAACATTATGAGTTAACATTCAGGGGAAGAGATGCTGTGGTCTAAGTAACCCTTCTCGCCGACAAATACTTTCCAGATCCGCATGTTGGCCCCTGAATTACCACTAAAATCCATGGTACCTTGGAAGAACGACTGAAGCCTATTAGCAGTGAACCAAAGGTAACCATCCTGGTCAAAAGCGAATGTGTCCACCCATTGCATGCCAGCATTGTCTAAGACTAACGGCGTTTGTGTCTCCATGTTAATATTGCCGATAAAGCCGTAAGATTCCTGTTTCTCGGCATCCTCTGCTATCTCCCACTTGTACACGCCATTCATGCTAAGCACCCCGAAGTAAAGGTGATTCTGTCCGTATGCCATGCCATCAGTCTGGGAAAGCTTTTTACCAACCTTATGGACAGCAGTGCCAAATTCGGCCAAGGGATTCCGTACCACAGCTGTGGACACCTGGTAAAGACTGTAAGCTGCCAAAGAGCAAAAATACAAGTATTGCGAATTCTGTGACAAAGCTATCCCATCTATTGGTGTTGTCGATGTAATTGTGATGTTATTTATTGTAATATTTTCCGCGTCTGTTTCCGAAGTCATCGCCAAGACGTGGGTAAATCTGTGAGCAGTGTTATGGAGAAAGTCATAGACTACCAAGCCTGGGTTTTCACTTGACGTGTCCGTGATATAAGCGTAACGAGGACATCCAGACACATAATCCACGACAATGTCATTGAGAAAATTTGTCGTCGGTGACACAACATTTGCTGGAAACTCATACCGTTTGATGTACCTCTGACCATTAATATCATAAACCAGCACCTTAGCAGGACAGAGATTTTGAGGGGACGATCCTTGTCCGGGAATCGTATTTATTCTGCCGACATCAATAATCCACATCCATCCTCGGTTTGGGTCAATCTCCATGCTTTGGACATATTGTAGACGTTGGCAGTCTCCGATCATCTGCGTCTCCCAATCAGGGAATGGTTGGAGGATTGGCTGTCCATTTTTCTCAATGACTTTGTTCAGAGTTGATGGCACGCCTTCTTTCCATCGTGGTATGGTAACATAAACATTCCCCTGGTAAACTTTTATGCCGGTTATGATGTTATTCTCTGGTATGAATTTCTTAGAGGAGACATATTCAACCTTCATGGTGTCGTTTGGCCAATCGAAGTCCAATGAAATCCATTCGTGGACGAGTTCAGTACTGCGCGTCTCTTCTGGTCGGACATATTTAAACAAGTGTATCCATGTACATGTACACAGAAAGATAAACTTCCACATTCTCGGGATATCTGTGTAACAAACAGACGATACGTAAATGATCTACAAAACCCTTTGTCCTGTGATTAATACAGCCAACTCTCGTACCATGAATCTGTTACACAGAAACTCCGCTTACTTCATGGGTACCAGATTCAGGACATTCTTCATGGGTCCCAGGTCTATGGCATTCCTAGGCTAATTACGTTTTAAACTAAAGTTACATAATTACGTTATAACCTGCTTAACTTTAGCTCATATACTGGTTCTTTGTGTGTTAAACTGTACTTTGCAAATAACACATTTGTTTACTTTGTAAATGTCGTGCACATCGAGTCGAACTTTCACTCCTGAAAATCAAGAGGAAAACTATATTATCAGCAACGTAAACAATTTCTTGACAACACTTATTATCTCGCCTTACAAAGTAAAGGGGAGATATTGTGAGGGGGAAAAGAGGTTGTCGTCCTCGTCAGTGTCTCCGGACTGGAAATAATAAGGTTTTTGGTTTAGCAAATAAAAAAAAAATATAGAAAAAATATTTAAAAAATAAAAAAAATATGGGGGGGTGGGTATTCCACCTGGGGGTACTTCTTCTGGGGTGCTCCAATGTTAAAATCCCTATAATAGAGTTTTGCGTTTAGCTGAAGTGCACATGTACATCTGTACTTAGAAAATTTGCTGGAGTTGTCAGCTGTCATTGGATGATTATGAAACTTGGTACACATGTTTCTTATGATTAGAGGATGTATATGTGCTATTTTTGAGATGAAATATTGATTTTTTCCAAACTATGGCAAGTGATATTCTGTTTAGCAGAATTGTACATGTAGGCACATGTACATAGAAAGTTTGCTGCAGTTGTCAGCTCTCATTGTATGATTACGAAACTTGGTACACATGTTTCTTATGATTAGAGGATGTACCTCTAATTTTTTATTTTTTTTGTGAAATATTAATTTTTCTTCAAATTATGGCAATGATAGAGTTTTGCATTTAGCTGAAGTGCGCATGTACATCTGTACTTACATAGTTTGCTGCAGTTGTCAATTGTCATTGAATGATTATGAAACTTGGTACACATGTTTCTTATGATTAGAGGATGTACCTGGGCTAGGAGATTTTGAGGGTTTTGTCTAAGTAATCTGCCAATGATAATGTACATACATTTTTCAAAAGTGGAAGGCACAGGCACAGGGATTTTCCAAATCTCTTATCTTAAAAATGTTCCTAGAGACAAGTTTCGTATAGAGTTCAAATAGGGCCGCTATAAATTAGCTTATGCCATGTAGAATTTCACGTGATAATGATCACGCTGTAGGATGAAGTTTACTCCTTACCAATAAATCGCGTAAGCTCCGATTTTTTGAGTACGCTATGATAGGTCTCAGATTAAATGGTAAGCGGAGTTTTGTTTGGAGTGTTTCATATTCCTCCTTTAGTATACGGGCCGCTTCAACATTCCTACGGCTATATTGGAGAACGAAGGGAATAAACTCTTTGCTAGCAACTTTACCTGGGTCTATGTTCATACCAAAGGGTTGCCGTGTTTGAAGTGTTTTGATCCAAAAGGATTCACGGAGTGCGCGGTGATTGTCAGTTTCTTCCTGTGTTGGAAATGTAGGAATTCTTTCTATTGGCATAATTTGAAAATGGTGCTGAAATGAATGTTCCGGTAGATTAAAATGCTCATTGACCGGGCCTTCGTTGTCTAGACTGATGTCTGATTTATGTCTGTTGGCACGATATCGAAGTTTATTCTTAGTTTCGCCCACATACTGTTTCAGGCATTTTCGGCACGTAATTAAATAAATTACATTCTCCGTGTCACAGTTTAGTTGATCCTTAAGCTTGTATTCATTTTTGGTCTGTTCGCTTTTGAAAGTTGATTGAGTAGCAAGTACTTCGTCCAGTTTACACTGAGGTTTTAGACATTTGGAGGTCTTACCATTACCATGATTAGGGCGTTTATGTTTTATCCTTACAGGTTCTGACTCACGAACGTCATTTATCTGGCAGTTTGTGATTTGGCGGAGTGTTTCAGATTTAATATGCCGTAAAAACCGGGCGGAATAGCCTCTAGGTTTCAATGCTCGAAACAGGATCGCACATGAGTGGTGAAAATACTGTATATCGCTCGAATTTCTATGGAATCGAATGATTTGAGATTTGATTATGCCCTTAAATATATGGGTCGGGTGAAAAGATTTGGCATGTAGGAGTTCGTGGGTATCAGTTGGTTTAAAAAATACCTTGTAATCTAAATATCCAGTGTTCTGAAACCCAGGTCCCTTAAAAACTGTTAGGTCCAAAAAATCCACAGAAGAGTCATGAATAACTACTTCGAGTTTGATATTTGGGTCATGGTTATTTAGAGTTTCGAAAAATACTCCGAAATCTTCCTTGGAATGGTCATAAAGTACAAAAATGTCATCTAAATATCTGAGGTATAAGACATGTAAGAGAGGCTGTTTATCTAATTTTCTCAAAGCCTGCTCTTCCCAGTGAGCTACATAGATAGTGGCAAAATTTGGACTGAACCTTTTACCCATTGCACAACCGCTAATTTGCTGATAGAACTCTCCATTGAAGTCAAAGTCATTACCTTTTAGACTAATTTCTAATAATTCCAAAAGTTCTTTGTCTGGGCGATTGGGATCAGGAAATCTTTGAAAAGCATCTTTAACAGCTTGAATACCTTTATCAATGTCAATATTAGTGTACATGGATTCAATATCCATAGTGACAAGTAAGGTGTTGGGAGGAGCTTGGATGCTGGAAAGTTTTGACAGGAAATCTTCAGTGTTTTTCAAATAACTACTATATCGGTTAGCGATAGGCTTCAAGTAGTAGTCAATGTATTCCGAAATGTGGTAAGAATTTGACCCACAGTCTGAAACAATAGGGCGCCCAGGGGGTGTAAGGTTATCTATCCACTTATCTATAGGTTTATGAATTTTTGGTAAGATATAGAACTGTCTCGATCTTGCGTCTCTTTTGGGTGCTAAGTATTCAAACTGTTTGTTCGAAATGATTTGCCTCCTATTTAGATCTGCCACAATGTTGAGCAGCCTTGGATGATCTTGGGGCCATATTTCTCCATCCAGTTTTTGTAATGTTTAGGGTTGCCAAGTAACCTTTGGGCTTCTTTGACATAGTTTTCCCTTGACATTATAACTGTAGCTGAGCCCTTATCTGCAGGTTTTAACACGATTCTGTGGTTTTTGCGTAGTTTTGTTAAAGATTGGCGTTCATTGAAGGATAAGTTTGGAATGTTTCCGAATCGCCCATTTGAAATTAGATCATTAATTCGTTCTTCAAGGACCTTAACAGTTTTTGGAATTTCTGGATCAACATTTGGTGGTACATACCCAGATTTCTCTGTGAAGGGTTGTCTTTCTCCAGCTGAAAATCTGAAGCGGTCTGCTAGACTCACCCGACGATTGAATTCATTAGTGATCTTAGATGTTTGCATCATCTTCTCTATATGTTGATCTATGCGGTCCTCAGGTGTAGGTTTTGATCTAGGTGTCGGGACAAAGGAAAGGCCTCGACTGAGAAGAGAGATGTCAGATTGTGTTAATTCAAGGTCACCAGTCAGATTTACTATACTAGTACCTAGACCAAGAGTAGGGTGGCACGTGCCCTGTCCCAAATTTAGTTTAAACCTATAGTATTGAGCCAGTGTGAATACAGGCAATTTGCCGTATCTTCAGTCCAGTGAATGTTGTCCCTACCGACCTTGAATTTGCCAGGATCGATTCTATGGATAATTTTGAGTTGTCTTTTTGAAGAGGCAAATTCATTTATCTGATTTATGCAAAAGCATTCACTGGCTGGAAGTGTATCCGAAACTTGGAGCTGTATAAAATACAATTTTGACTTGGGAAATTTACGTCTCAAACAGCTCAACATATTGCTCATATTACTTCTGGCTTTTGAAGGCTCTTCTGCTTTGTTATTTACACCAATATTCAAAAGAATTTTGTCGGGTTGGGAAGGCCCGTTGTAGCGGTCCAAAATCTGTGTAAAATGTTGAAACTTAGCGCCAGGATAGCACTCTACTTGCACATCAGGATGGGGGTCCGAATTGATACGTGAAAGATTTGATGAGCCGAAAAGCAGAACCTTTTTGG
The DNA here is from genome assembly GCA_036873755.1 of Hanleya hanleyi. Taxonomy (NCBI): domain Eukaryota; kingdom Metazoa; phylum Mollusca; class Polyplacophora; order Lepidopleurida; family Hanleyidae; genus Hanleya; species Hanleya hanleyi. The sequence goes on from JAVTVY010022173.1 coordinate 56,627, forward strand.
TAACTGCCGGGAGGCGCCATTCCCTTTAAAAAATAAAAAAAATATGGGGGGGTGGGTATTCCACCTGGGGGTACTTCTCCTGGGGTGCTCCAATGTTAAAATCCCTATAATAGAGTTTTGCGTTTAGCTGAAGTGCACATGTACATCTGTACTTAGAAAATTTGCTGGAGTTGTCAGCTGTCATTGGATGATTATGAAACTTGGTACACATGTTTCTTATGATTAGAGGATGTATATGTGCTATTTTTGAGATGAAATATTGATTTTTTCCAAACTATGGCAAGTGATATTCTGTTTAGCAGAATTGTACATGTAGGCACATGTACATAGAAAGTTTGCTGCAGTTGTCAGCTCTCATTGTATGATTACGAAACTTGGTACACATGTTTCTTATGATTAGAGGATGTACATGTACCTCTAATTTTTTATTTTTGTGAAATATTAATTTTTCTTCAAATTATGGCAATGATAGAGTTTTGCATTTAGCTGAAGTGCGCATGTACATCTGTACTTACATAGTTTGCTGCAGTTGTCAATTGTCATTGAATGATTATGAAACTTGGTACACATGTTTCTTATGATTAGAGGATGTACCTGGGCTAGGAGATTTTGAGGGTTTTGTCTAAGTAATCTGCCAATGATAATGTACATACATTTTTCAAAAGTGGAAGGCACAGGCACAGGGATTTTCCAAATCTCTTATCTTAAAAATGTTCCTAGAGACAAGTTTCGTATAGAGTTCAAATAGGGCCGCTATAAATTAGCTTATGCCATGTAGAATTTCACGTGATAATGATCACGCTGTGGGATGAAGTTTACTCCTTACCAATAAATCGTGTAAGCTCCGATTTTTTGAGTACGCTATGATAGGTCTCAGATTAAATGGTAAGTGAAGTTTTGTTTGGAGTGTTTCATATTCCTCCTTCAGTATACTGGCCGCTTCAACATTCCTACGGCTATATTGGAGAACGAAGGGAATAAACTCTTTGCTAGCAACTTTACCTGGGTCTATGTTCATACCAAAGGGTTGCCGTGTTTGAAGTGTTTTGATCCAAAAGGATTCACGGAGTGCGCGGTGATTGTCAGTTTCTTCCTGTGTTGGAAATGTAGGAATTCTTTCTATTGGCATAATTTGAAAATGGTGCTGAAATGAATGTTCCGGTAGATTAAAATGCTCATTGACCGGGCCTTCGTTGTCTAGACTGATGTCTGATTTATGTCTGTTGGCACGATATCGAAGTTTATTCTTAGTTTCGCCCACATACTGTTTCAGGCATTTTCGGCACGTAATTAAATAAATTACATTCTCCGTGTCACAGTTTAGTTGATCCTTAAGCTTGTATTCATTTTTGGTCTGTTCGCTTTTGAAAGTTGATTGAGTAGCAAGTACTTCGTCCAGTTTACACTGAGGTTTTAGACATTTGGAGGTCTTAACATTACCATGATTAGGGCGTTTATGTTTTATCCTTACAGGTTCTGACTCACGAACGTCATTTATCTGCCAGTTTGTGATTTGGCGGAATGTTTCAGATTTAATATGCCGTAAAAACCGTGCGGAATAGCCTCTAGGTTTCAATGCTCGAAACAGGATCGCACATGAGTGGTGAAAATACTGTATATCGCTCGAATTTCTATGGAATCGAATGATTTGAAATTTGATTATGCCCTTAAATATATGGGTCGGGTGAAAAGATTTGGCATGTAGGAGTTCGTGGGTATCAGTTGGTTTAAAAAATACCTTGTAATCTAAATCTGAAACCCAGGTCCCTTAAAAACTGTTAGGTCCAAAAAATCCACAGAAGAGTCATGAATAACTACTTCGAGTTTGATATTTGGGTCATGGTTATTTAGAGTTTCGAAAAATAATCCGAAATCTTCCTTGGAATGGTCATAAAGTACAAAAATGTCATCTAAATATCTGAGGTATAAGAGAGGCTGTTTATCGAATTTTCTCAAAGCCTGCTCTTCCCAGTGAGCTACATAGATAGTGGCAAAATTTGGACTGAACCTTTTACCCATTGCACAACCGCTAATTTGCTGATAGAACTCTCCATTGAAGTCAAAGTCATTACCTTTTAGACTAATTTCTAATAATTCCAAAAGTTCTTTATCTGGGCGATTGGGATCAGGAAATCTTTGAAAAGCATCTTTAACAGCTTGAATACCTTTATCAATGTCAATATTAGTGTACATGGATTCAATATCCATAGTGACAAGTAAGGTGTTGGGAGGAGCTTGTACACCTGTACATGGAAAGTTTGCTGAAGCTGTCAGCTTTCGTTGGATGAGTTCGACACTTGCTACCCAAGTTCAATGTGATTCAAGGATGTGCATGTGCTATTTAAAGAAATATGACATTAAATATGAATTTTTGTCCTAATTATCGCAGTTTATACTTTGTACGTTTCCATTGATAAGGTTTTTGTTGGGCAAAAATTTACATGTAGATCTGTACATGGAAAGTTTGCTGAACCTTTCGTGGGATGATTATAAAACTTGGTTGACAAGTTTCATGTTTTCCTAAGTCAGACCTATCCCGCAGTAATTCCATACGTGACTGACCTGTGCAGCAGTAATCCAAAATGGCACTGGCCTATCCAGCAGTAATGCCACACGGGACTGACCTATCCAGCAGTAATCCCATACAGAACTCAAATATCCAGCAGTAATTCCAGACCGGACTGGTCTATCCAGCAGTAATCCCACATGGCACTGGCCTATTCAGCAGTAATGCCACACAGGACTGACCTATCCAGCAGTAATCCCAAATGGCACTGGCCTATCCAGCAGTAATGCCACACAGGACACTGACCTACCCAGCAGTAATCCCAGACCGGACTGTTCTATCCAGCAGTAATCCCACATGGGACTGGCCTGTTCAGCAGTAATCCCACACAGGACTGACCTATCCAGCAGTAATCCAAAATGGCACTGGCCTATCCAGCAGTAATGCCACACGGGACTGACCTATCCAGCAGTAATCCCAGACTGGACTGGCCTATCCAGCAGTAATCCCACATGGGACTGGCCTATCCAGCACTAATCCCACAAGGGAATGGCCTATGCAGTAGTAATCTCACACGGGACTGACCTATCCAGAAGTAATATCACATTGGACTGTAATATGCAGCAGTAATCCCACACGGCATTGACCTATCCAGCCATAATCCTACATGGGACTGACCTATCCCGCTGTAATCCCACACAGGGTTAGCCTATCCCGCAGTAATCCCACATGGGACTGGCCTCCCCAGCTGTAATCCCACACAGGATTGACGTATCCAGCAGTAATCCCACACTGGACTGCCTATGCAGCAGTAATCCCACAGGGGACTGACCTATCCCACTGTAATCCCATACGAGACTCATCTATCCAGCAGTAATCCCACACAGGACTGGCCTATCCAGCAGTAATCCCACTTGGGACTGGACTCTCCAGCAGTAATCCCACAGGGGACTGGTCTATCCATCAGTAATAACATACGGGATTGGTCCATCCAGCAGTAATCCTACACAGGACTGGCCTGTCCAGCAGTAATCTCACATGGGACTGACCTATCCAGCAGTAATCTCACACTGGACTGCCCTATGCAGCAGTAATCTCACGGCACTGACCTATCCATCCTACATGGGATTAACCTATATGGCAGTAATCCCACATGGGACTGATGTTATTGTCTGTACCAGATAATCTATTCCAGATATTATTGTCTGTACCACATCACCTATTCCAGACATTATTGTTTGCTCTACATGTATGCTTTCAATACTGCTGTAGCTTCAGCAGTGATCCCGCCAAAAAATCTAGCAGTAATCCCACATGGGACTGACCTATCCAGCAGTAAGCCCACATGGCACTGGTCTATCCAGCAGTAATGCCACAAGGAACTGACCTATCCAACAGTAATCCCGTATGGCAGCACATGGCACTGAGTGGGATCACGGGACTGGCCTATACAGCAGTAATCTCACACGGGACTGACCTATCCAGAAGTAATCTCGCACTGGACTGTGCAACATGCAGCAGTAATCCCACACGGCATTGACCTATCCAGCCATAATCCTAAATGGGACTGACCTATCCCGCTGTAATCTCACACAGGGTTAGCCTATCCAGCAGTAATCCCACATGGGACTGGCCTCCCCAACAGTAATCCTGAAAGGGATTGCCAATGCAGCAGTAATCCCATACGGGACTGACCTATCCAACAGTAATCCCATACGAGACTCGCCTATCCAGCAGTAATCCCAGATGGGACTGGCCTATCCAGCAGTAATCTCACTTGGGACTGGACTATCCAGCAGTAATCCCACTTAGGTCTGGACTATCCAGCAGTAATCCTACACAGGACTGGCCTATCCAGCATTAATCTCGCATGAGACTGACCTATCCAGCAGTAATCTCACACCGGACTGCCCTATGCAGCAATAATCCCATGGTACTGACCTATCCATCCTACACGGGATTGACCTATCTGGCAGTAATCCCACATGGGACTGATGTTATTGTCTTTACCAGATAATCTATTCCAGACATTATTGTCTGTACCACACCATCTATTCCAGACGTTATTGTTTGCTCTATATTTATGTTTTCAATACTGCTGCAGCTTCGGTGGATGACCTCGCAAGGCGAGATATTGAGGTTCTCAGAACGCTTGTTTTCTTGCATGGCGTACTATTCATACGGATATAATAACGTGTTTGTGTTTTGTTTTCGACACCATCTTAGCTTGCTAAGGGCATTTCACGTTTCACTTAACACCACGGGCTGAAGTTTCTACGTATGATCGTGCCATGCGTTCGGATGATGTTTCGACACAAACTGTTCGTGGTTTTTAAAAAAAAAATTTTTGTACCATTTTAATAAATTCTTGATTTACTTGTACAATTAAAACGTATTCAGACATCAGTTAGATCAGAAGCAAAACTACATCCTTAGACTATTTTTAGTCACCGCCTAAATGCTCATAACACATGATATGACGTAGTTGCGCTGTAAGATTGGTATGTCTCGTTTTCATGCAGATTCAAAAACAAAAATCGAGTGAAGCGCCTCACGGGAGATGAAATGATGCTGAAATTAAATGCTTTTCTCGAGACAACCGAAATGTGCAAGTAATAGTAAAAGGTGATCTTGATGCATATTGACCTTCTTGCATAGCAGTAATTGTCCCGAAACCTGATGACGTGCGTCCCCTACATCCATGACAATAAAATCCCACTTCGAATATGCCATTGCAGGCCCCACAGCATCCATGACAATCAAATGGCTGGTGGGGATCTTAAATCAATTAGCTTGTCACCTCCCTCATGTACATGTAACATGACAACTCAATTGCCAGTGCAGGTCCCTGCATGGCCTGGCACAGTTGGAAGAGCAAGCTTTATTTTGGTGTATCGGGTTACATATAGGACTTGATGCCATGTTGCACATGTACTTTGCATTGACCATGAAAATTTAATTGGTTCGTGTTACATAAAACAGTGTTAGATTTCTGGATAAGTGTTCACGTGTCATGCAGATGGATGAATTCATCATGTGATTCGAGCCATAATAGGTCATCAGCGTTTGGGACCATTACCAGACCTTTGGCCCTGTGCACAAAAAGTACCGGAAATATAATTCACGCAGGCCAAATGTCACTCCGGGTCACGATCCTTGAAAGTTTAGCATATCCATGTGAAGTGCTCCTCGAGGTCGACCAAGTCATGGGTGGGTGCATGTAAAACTTTCCCCGGAAAAATCCGGAAACATGGACTTTAGCCCTAAAATAAGGAAAACCCCCATCAACCAGATCTAGATGGGCTAATTTTGGTTTCCAGTGGATCGAAGCCTGCTGATATGGGTGAGATAGTGGGTTGATGTTTTCTCCAAAATAAACAGCGAAACACTGACTTTACACTTGGTAAGTCGTAGAAATGAGAATGTTGTTGAGATTGTGTAGTCTCTCAATTCCCGACAACAAATCAAGGGATGCAATCCAGACTTGAGTCCTGAAATAAGAAAAACTCCTATCAAGCAGATCTAGATGGGCTAGTATCGGTCCCTGTGGATCGTGGCCTGCTGACAGATGCAGGGTGGAATAGTGGGTCTCCGAAATAAAAAGCAAAACAGGGAATCTAAAGGCCCCTTTCCACAGCACGCGTCGCGACAACCACAACTGCAAACCACAACTTTTTGCAGTTTGGCGCATTTCCACAGCACGCGTTATGACAGCGACACTCTGGCCAATCCAGCCATTTAACGGAAGGGATTGCCCTCAACATAACCGGGCTAACGATTTCTATCCCTTCCGATTGGTCGATAGTTCAGCGACAACGCGTTGAAATAGCCCTGGTTCTAATTTTGTTTCGCGTCAAAAATGTGGTTCTGATGTCGCCGCGACTGACGCGTGCTGTGAGTACTACACCATTGAATAACATGATGGCTATTTTTCGGATGTGGTTGTCGCTGCGAAAACGCGTGCTGTGGAAATGGGCCTTAAACCTGGTGAGTCGTAGAAATGGGAATGTTGTTGAGATTTAGTCTCTGAATTCCTGACACCAAATCCGTAGTAGAGAAAGCAGAAACCCAGTATATTTGCCCCATGACCTTTGTGGAGAGTTTTACCATAACACCCTAACTGAACTCTTTAATGCCCTATCTTAACGCCTTATCTTGACACCCTAGCATAACAGTTTTTTACCCCTCGGCCAAAATTTGGCCGAAGGGTATTGTCGTCATATACGTCCGTCCGTCTGTCCGTCACACCTTTCTCGTTACCAAGATATCTCCAGAGTGACTTAAGCTAGGCACACCAAACTGGCAGGGCACATCCATATGCTCGTTACCCAGAGCCATCTTTAATTTATGCGAAACCATCACAGCTTTCTCGTTACCAAGATATCTTTAGAACGACTTACCCTAGACACACCAAACTTGCAGTGCACATCCATATGCTTGTGACCCAGAACCCTATTGAATCTGGACCCGATTGGGTGGAAACTTTGGCGGCCATCTTAAATTAATTGAAACCATTAATCTTGTGTATCTCGGGTACCATATCACTGTTCAGTGTGAAACTTGGTATAGATCATCGATGCATCAAGAAGCTTCAAAGGAATAACCAAACCAGTTTCCCTGATTCGGTGAAAACCTTGGCGGCCATCTTTAATTTATGCCAAATCTTTAATGATGTATATCTCGGATATCATTTAACTGTATGTTATCATTATACGAAATGATGGAAATAATACGAAATAATACGAATTATTATTATTTTAGCATTATACGAAACTTGGTATACAGCATCGATGTATCAAGAGACTCGCAATGAATAACCACATCAGTTCCTCGGAGTGGCAGGAAGGATTGGTGGCCATCTTTAATTTATGCAAAATCATTAATGATCTCTATCTCTGATATCGCTCAAGTGCTCGATGTAAAATTTGGTATACATCATCGATGCATCAAGAGACTTACGATATTTTAACAGATCTGGTTTCTCTGATTAGGTGGCCATCTTCAATTTATGCAAAATCTTTAATGATATATAGCTCTGATACCGTTTAAGTGTTCTATGCGAAACTTGGTATATACAGCATCGATGTATCAAGAGACTTGCATGAATGAATAACCACATCAGTTCCTCCGAGTGGCGGGAAGGATGGGCGGCCAGCTTCAATTTATGCAAAATCATTAATGATCTCTATATCTGATACCGTTCAAATGCTCAATGTATAATTTGGTATAAATCATCGATGCATCAAGAGACTTATGTAATGTTTACCGGTTCCTCTGATTGGACGGAAACCTTAAGGGTCATTTCTTATTGCAAAATTTTTGATAATCTGATGTATATGTCACATTTGTCATATTTGTCATATTTGTGCTTGGTGTTCCTGACATCTTGGTTCCAATTGAATACATTATGAATGGCTGGAGCCCAGAGCCGGGGGAGTTTTCTGATGCGCAGCTTCGTATTATCTTTTGCACGAGATTGTACAATGCTATTATACTGAGACTTGGTAGTACCCCATGTCGTCCTCGCTCTATGTCGGGACATTGTTCAGAGATTTTGCTGGGAAAACCCCAGTTTTTTATACACCCGCGCCCACTTGCGGGCGTGTTATGGGATGGCGCCATCCGTCCGGTTGGTGTCCGGGTTGAATATTGCGCACTTTTCAAACTATGCGTCAGACGTTTGGTAGGTAGGTGCATTAGGGGGAGACGACGTGTCATGCGTTGCTTTCGCTCATGTGGGCCGTTTCCATGGCAACCAGACACACCCTCTTTATCTCAGCCTTGTAAAGATAGTTTCTCTCTTGTCCGGACTGTATATCGCACACTTTTCAAGCTACTGATCTGAAGTGTGGCAGGTAGGTGCATTAGGGGGAGACGACGTATCATGCGTTGCTTTCGCTCATGTGGGCCATTTCCATGGCAACCAGACACACCCTCTTTATCTCAGCCATTGTAAAGATAGTTTCTCTGATGTCTCGACTATATCGCACACTTTTCAAGCTACGGACTGATCTAAAGTTTGTTAGGTAGGTGCATGTGCATTGCTTTTGCTCGTGGCACACTTTTCAAGCTACGGGTCTGAACTTTGATATTAAAGTTGCATTACGGAGAGTCCTTGTTTTCTTGTACACCACTAACTATCACATGTAAATCCATACAGTGCTGAAAGTTTTCTATTCACTGTTCCACCTGTTCAGACTGATATGTTTTTCGGGCGTATTTTGAGTTCAGACTGAGCTCTTGTCAGGTCATCACTTAAGAGTCAGGGTAAATTTTCCAGGGAATTTTCTGGGGAAAACACTGTCCTGTTTAAGATCATATTGGGTAATGCCAGACTGAGGATGAAATGCGTATGCACTGAGTTGTAGTAGAGAAAGGGCATTTTCTGAGGTGCTAACTATGGTTCAGGCACTTCAAGGTTATTTGCATATCAGTACATGCAGCAAGAGAAGGGAAATCCCTACGCACCTAAACAGATGCATCAACAACTGCTCCTGTCCAATCGAAAGCCGTCATTTGATGTTGCATCTATAATATTCTCTCTTGCCCAGTAGAGTCAGACTGGGAGTGATAAACAGCTGTGCACTCGAGGAGTAGTAGAGAAAGCAGGGTCCGAATTAGGAAATTTGTGATGACCTGCTATTTTTTTTCATCGAAAAACAAATCGCAGGTCAAATCTAACATCACCTGCTATTTATGAAGTTGGACAGCTATTTTTTTTCTACATGTGCAAATCCACCAATAATCATAATACCGTATAAAATGCACACCGCCAATCTGCCCTGTATCAATTTGTACATGCACAGTAATTTCTCTCCTAATGCCAGGCACCAGCACTTATATAAAGGGTCTCACAGCGTCCTTCAAAAGAACTATTCTTAAAAATCAAATACGTCAGTATTTGGAAAAAATCAAATGTGTTTTGCCACAAGTCAAATATTCTGATGAATCTGACTTTGTGTTGAGATGTATCACTCTTGAGGTCATATATATATGTACTAAACACCATAACTATTTCTTACTATTTTTTTGTTAATTTTTCAAATCGACAAATTTACAGAAAATCGAATTTTATTGGACTCAACAAATTTCTCTGTTGTTGTTGTTGTTCTTGCGGGATTCGTGCGTGTTTCTGCAACATCGTCTTTACTCCTCTACATATTCAATCGCCTGGCTCTCACTTCCCACTTCTTCAGCAGGGTCAGTGTTTATTTGACAACCAGCTGCAGAAAAAGCTTGCATGTTGCTGCTCTGTGTTCACATTGTTTTGAACAGTTTGGAAATGTCACACACGACGTGAAGCAGACTAAGAAATAGTGTGGAGCGTCTTATGTGGAGATGCCCGAGATAAAAATACCCACGGGGGTAACTCAGCGCACAGCTTGGACATTTTCTAGCAAATTTTTCAAGACAATTGGTAGTATGCCATAAGCTATAGTCGGCGTGATCGATGGTTCATTTTTCAACACTATGTTTGCAAATGCAGCTGCCGATCAAAATTTAGTGTGCATTGCTAATTTCGAGATTTGGCCAGGAAAATTATGGCCTGCTACTTTCGTTGGAGATTTTTTTTTTAGCAGGTCATTTTGTACATCGCCTGCTTTGTCAAAATTTTGGCCTGCTTTTAGCCAATAGCAGGCCGCCATTTCGGACCCTGGAAAGGAAGTTTCAGAAGTGGCTTTCTGCTTTCTCTACTACTAAGGGGCAACTGGATTACTTCCCTTGATTTGGTGTCAGGAACTGAGAGACTCCACAATCTCACCAACATTCCCATTTCTACAACTCACCAGGTGTATATCTGTGTTCCGCATTTTACTTCAAAGAAAACATTCACCCACTATCCCACCCTGCACCTGTCGGCAGGCCACGATCCACCGGCAACCGATATTAGTCCATCTAGACATGGTTGATGTGTTTTTTTTCCTATTTCAGTGCTGATGTCCGTTTTTTTCGGATTTTTGTGGGGAAAGCTTTACATGCACCCACCCATTGATACCACACACGACCCCGTACACCCACTATGGTCCCACCGTGACCTGCTTGCGCATGTGCATCATCGCGCTACTGTCATGACACACCAGTCCAGTTCGATGATCCTCGATGAGTATACCTCATACGACCAATCGGACCTATATTGGCCCATCTCAACCCCAAAAACGTCCACCCCAGATCCGCCTATTCACTTAAGATGCGCACGATCATTTTACGGCAAAAGTCAACCCATGGCCTCCAGACCCCTCGCTTTATATACATCTGGGATGAGCCAGAGGTGTGGTGAAGATGACTGAGCTTGACCTATTTTATCAAGGTCAAATTCTAGTATTTGCTATGTTTTGAAGGATTAAAGCTAAGCTCTCTGAATTCATGTTCCATATGCATTTAGGTTAGCATAGACCAGAATTTTTTTGGAGATGACTAACCTTGATATATATTTCCAAGATCAAATTACTTGAGCTGATTCTGACCTATATAGAAGAGTATATCTAGAGGTAAGAATATGGTCATGCACTATCAGAACCTCAGCGCCAAATATTTCCCAATAATTTAAGGCCTTGGCAAAAGCTGACCTGGTTCAATTTCATATGTATTTCTAAAATGAGAGAACTGCAGTCAACCCTTCTAGATCACATTTCTGTTAACCTACACTAAAATGTTAAAGTTCTAAAAATACATCTTATGCACTGCATGATTGCTGAATGTAAACAATAAGTGATATCCGAGGGGTATTGGAGCACACCCATTGGGCTGTTCAAATCACTTTTCATCCATGGTCCATCGTCCGTCCGTCGTCAGTCCGTCCGTAAACAATTCTTGTTATCGCGATTTCTCAGGAACTACTGCATGGATCTTTCTCAAATTTGGTACACAGGTTCCCCTTGGGGTATAGTTGTGCACGATACCTTTTCTGGTCTGATTCGAAATCCAATATGGCCACCAGGCAGCCATCTTGGATTTCCCCATGAAACCTTGTTATCGCGATTTCTAAGGAATTACTGCATAGATCTTTCTCAAAGTTGGTACGCAGGTTCCCCTTGGGGTATAGTTGTGCAAGATACCTGTTCTGGTCCGATTCGAAAATCCAATATGGCCACCAGGCAGCCATCTTGGATTTCCTCATGAAACCGTATCGCGATTTCTAAGGAACTACTGCTTGGATCTTTCTCAAATTTGGTACACAGGTTCCCCTTGGGGCCTAGTTGTGCAAGATACCTTTTCCGGTCCGATTCGAAAATCCAATATGGCCACCAGGCAGCCATCTTGGATTTCCCCATGAAACCTTGTTATCGCGATTTCTCAGGAACTACTGAATGGATCTTTCTCAAATTTGGTACACAGGCTCCCCTTGAGGTCTAGTTGTGTAAGATACCTTTTCTGGTCCGATTCGAATATCCAATATGGCCACCAGGCAGCCATCTTGGATTTCCCCATGAAACATTATCGTCATTTCTCAGGAAGTACTGCATGGATCTTTCTCAAATTTGGTACACAGGTTTCCCTTGGGGTCTAGTTGTGCAAGATAACTTTTCTGGTCCGATTCGAAAATCCAATATGGCCACCAGGCAGCCACCTTGGATTTCCCCATGAAACTTTATCGTCATTTCTCAGGAAGTACATGTACTGCATGGATCTTTCTCAAATTTGTTACACAGGTTCCAGGGGTAGAAATTGCTATCTATTTGCAGGACATGTCCGGCAGAAAATTGGCACTATCCTGCAGGTTTTCAGTCAGTTTACATGTATTTTAATTATGTACCGGACAATTCTTGACAAATGTCCTGCAGGTATTTCATGAACATTTCGACCCCTGGGTTCCCCTTAGGATCTAGTTGTGCAGGATACCTTTTTCGGTCCGAATCGAGAATCCAATATGGCCACCAGGCGGCCATCTTGGATTTCCCCATGAAACATTGTTATCGCGATGTCTCAGGAACTCCCGCATGGATCTTTCTCAAATTTGGTACACAGGTTCCCCTTGGGGTCTAGTTGTGCAAGATACCTTTTCTGGTTCATTTCGGAAATCCGATATGGCCACAAGGCAGCCATCCATGAAACCTTGTTATCGCGATTTCTCTGATTTGGGACACGGGTTCCCCTTGGGGTCTAGTTGTGCAAGATATCTTTTCTGGTCCGATTCGAAAATCCAATATGGTCACCAGGCAGCCATCTTGGATTTCCCCATGAAACTTTATCGTCATTTTTCAGGAAGTACTGAATGGATCTTTGTCAAATTTGGTACACAGGTTCCCCTTAGGTTCTAGTTGTGCCGAATCGAAAATCCAATACACTACATGAAGGGACGTCACTCTTGTGACACAACGTCACAACTCGACAACTGTAGACTATTGCATGTTTCGATTCAAGGGAGATAATCAGGATTCAGACGCTTTCGAAGTTTCAACATTACTGTGCGGACCGGATCCTTTCAGTATTAAGTATTGTACCATCTTACTTTTAGCATGGTATCTTAACCCTACCTGGCCTGGGGGGGGGCCAAAATGGCCCCCCCTACCAAACTTTCTGCGCTATCTCCGGAACGACAAAAAATAGGGAGCTGAAACTCCGTGACTTTATAGTTTATCATATTGGGGTCATTTTGAGCCTATTTGCATGACCCCCCGAGGAGAGGGTCATGGGAAAATTCAAGATGGCGCCCAGGTGGGGTCCCAGAAAAGTGATGTTTTTGTCATATTTCTTCAAAATTTCTGCTTTTCTGCTATGAAAAGTGGGCAAAAACCATTTTATTTCACATCACATTAATATTTACTAATTTATCATGCTGTTTTTGTGGAGAAATTGCATAAATAAAAAATTCGGAAAATCAGATCGAAAAATCGATCAAAAAATGCAGTTTTTGAAAATGACGTCACTGTGACGTCATCAAAGCGGCCATCTTGGATTTTTTTACATTTTCTGGTCGAGCTTGACCCAAGGGTATAGTGTGGTAAGTTTCAGCCCCCTAGCTCAAGGGGTAAGAAAAATAATTAGGGGGGGGTTCGGCCCCCCCAGGCCACGACAGGTCCCAAAAACCCCAGGCCAGATAGGGTTAAAGAGATATCTCAAACTAGCCCAGTAAACAGAACAGAATTAGCATTCGTTCCTAATTATAAAATCTTAAGTATGTTTCATAGCTCATGCCAAAGTGTCAAAGAGATTTGTCTTCGCTTCCAGTACCCAATAATGACACGTGCAAAAAAATAAATAAAACAAAATACTACAAAACGAAGACGAAGGATCCTCCGTACATGTACATTCACTTTCAGACTAACTTTGCTAATTTCTCTTGTACGTACAACAACCGACATAAGTACAGTTTCTAGAAATCTTGAAACTTCTGAAACTTAGAAAGATTATATCTTGGTGTTTTCCAGTGTCCCTTTTTCAATCTTTTTCGCTCAGATTCGAAATTCTGTAAACAAAATTACAAATCAATCGTTTGTAACAATGGACAAAAAGATCCTCTTGTCATTAGCTTACAATTATCGGACAATGGTGGGCACCAAGATCCTTCAGGATCTCTCGTTTTATTATGGACATGGATGTTCTTTAATGGACGATGCCCGGCTGAATTATGAATGACTGACCAGATGCTTGTAATCTTACGCAGCAGAAGACATACCCGGGTCACCCATTGCATGTCATCTATGAGCGTAATAAGATAACAATGCATGCTTCGGTGGTCTCACCTTGAACTGTATCAATAATAGCATCCCTTCATGCCTCCAGCTCAGGATTACTCTCATCATCCAACCAGGAAATACCAACCCAAACGCTGTGCAAGGGAATGAAGACAACTTGAACACAAGGCTACGAAATGATTTGTTCAGTGATATATGCCATAGCAATTGTGCAAAAGAAACATCTGTTTGAACGCATCAAAATCAAAAACATCCAGTTGATGTATAAATATCCCACACGAGACCATTCTCATTTCACCATGAACATCTTGCTTGATGTAAACTAACCCAACAATGATGATCAGCTGAAGCCTTACGTCAAGCGGACTCATCGTGGCTTTAAACGCCTGCATGAAATTGTCGATGTTCTGAGGATAAATTCGACTACGAAACACACGGATTAGTCGATGGGATTGGAGAACAACATGAAGTTCTGGAAGTTCAAGGCCATATCTCTGGACACCATCCCTTGAGGAAAAAGATTTTTAGTCAAATAGATGACAGATTCCGATGACAAGTTGTCAATGTTTGAATTGTTCTTCGCCACACCCATCACATCATCTAGGACTACCATATTGATCTGCTCGGGGATGAATGAATATGCTTGATCGATATCGTGAGGAATGCCTGGGACAAAGCTCACATTCTGTAATATTGTAGCTTCTCAGGCGGGTGGCCACTGGTTGTATCACCGGACTATAAGGGTATAACTAAGGGGCCCTTCCTGTAAAAATTTCATCTCCCAGGACATCTTGCCACATCCCCGTGGGTCGACAAGGCTCTCGGTCAGAGGATGGTTAAAGACTGAGGCTAATGGTTTGCAAATGACCTTATATGACCACTCAATAACTCACTCAACCCCATTCCCCCTCCTCCTCCCCCACCCACCTACACACATACGCTGAGGTAACTCGACCAGGTAGCCAGATCGAACAAGGCCCTCATATCCCCCAAATGCGCACCTTTCGAAACTCCCCTTTTTCTACTACTCATCGAGTGATTCATTGAGACACCTCACACGACCCATTTTGACCAAAATTGGGCCCTTGACACCAAAACCTTACACTTTTTTCTGCGCATGCACAGATTGATGGCATTTCCACAACTCCCCGGTTGCGCAACTTGGGGCAGGGGGATTTCTAAGAGATCAGCGCGCGTCGGAGTCCTTCGTAGGTCCTGTGACGTTAGTCACACTGCCATGTTTCTCAGTTTGATCATTTTTCCCTTCATCAGTCAGGTTTGTCCATGTGTCCAACAGTGCAAATAATTTATCCATATCTTATCTTGGATGCTTTCGTTGTTAGTACTCTGAAACATAGGCAGGATAATACCTGTATATGTCAGATGTGCACTGCTCTACTCTTCCCTGTATGTCCATGTTCCCTTCCGTCAGTTTGTTGGATCAAAACTTGTGTCAACCATTTCTCTGTTGCTTTTGCCTCAAGAATTTTGAAACTTGGGCATGATATACCCTGTGTTGCGATTTCCATATGAACGATAAACTGCCTGTTTGAGTCTTTATTTCATGTTTTATTTTTAAACCATCTTCAGAAATGACCATCAAACAGTTCTGACTTATATACCGATGTGGATACATTATTATAATCATAATACTTATCATCTACCATTCTGTTTTAACTATGGAGATTGTAAAGAACAGATCGTCTACTTCAGGCTAGTAAAATAAGAAAGCATTAAATTATATTATATACCCTGTATTTAGCAGATATGCACTGACCAACTTTTCTTCTTTTGACCATTTCCTCCACTGTCAGTCAGGTTGGGTCATCTGTCCATAGGTCCATCAGATTTGCCCAGACCATACCTTGGTGGCATTTTCTGCTAGAAATTTTAAACTTAAGCATGTGATACCCTGTTTTTCACATGATCATCAACCAATCAGAATTGTTCTACCTCTACTGCCATGTAATGGGAGACTTGCACAATGCCAACTAACTATCCAATCAGATTCTGTGATTGTCACTTCCTGTTTGTCGATTTTGGCCCTCTTAACCAATCAACTGACAGAACTAGCATTTCACATTTATCTTTTGGTCCTATAGTGCAAGGCTTCCATTCCTATGAATTTTCCAATATTTCAGGGTCCTCTTGCCCAAAGATCACTAAAAGGGACTCCTGGGGAGCCTCGCCCCCAACCTCAGACATACCCCTGCGTGAGTCACCAGCAGTGCTTGTCATCATCTACCATTCTGCTATGGCCAGATGTTTTAACTTTGGGGATTGTAAAGAACAGACTCGTCTACTTCAGGTTAGTAAAATAAAAAGGCATTAAATTATATTTTGTTCTATCTGATGTAATTCTAAGCATTGTAATTTGGAATGGAATATAATATTATTCACCTTCTTGATAAAAATAGTGTTGGCTCAAGAGGAAATATTTATTTTAACACCTGTGGCTGTTTGCATGTCGGTCCAAATTACAGGTAATCTTGGCTGGAAAGTTTTTTATTTTTTATTTGAGTATATCGCAATAGTTAATTTTCATTCTCTCTGGTATTATGATGCTATTTGTCTAGATACCAAGTAAACTGGAATAACAAAAACCAAAGGTGTTACATGGAAAGATGTGGCATGTATTTCTGTACCTGAAGAATAAATTTGGTCAGGTTTATTTGTAGTATTATCTTTTTCAGGCCTTTGAGCTGGGACGGTCCAGAGGGTTTCGTGATATTGGTGGTAACTTTGTTGTTGGTGAGGATGGTAGTGTGTTTGAAGGCCGAGGATGGGACCAGACACAACCTCCTATCAATACTCAGATAGCCAACGCCTTTGGTAGGCAGCATTGAGTCACCTGCTCAATTTCTTGAACAATGTTGACTGAAATTCTATCGCTGTTAAAATGATACTGGGTCATCGATTTGGTTAAAGGTGTAAACATTTGACCATTTTATTTATTTAACTCTATAAATGGAAGTGTTTTCAGGAGAACAAATATGCTGAACCACACTCAAAGTATCTGCGAATTGTAGGATAAATTACATATTCAAACTAGCAATACCAATATTAATAGAAGATAGAATACATAGAAGTGACACTTTTGTTATGGAGTTTAAAGCAATTTATATGTTTGGAAATATTTTCTTGCAGAAAGAAAGCTGTCGGCAGGAATCAAACCCTCAACCCCTCTATCTGTATAGGGCTCTTACTATCTGAGCTATGCCATACTCTTGGGTATTAAATACTCCTGTTAATCGTCCCAGTGATTGCCATTTTTTTTCTCTCGATGTTGCAATTTGCACAACTGGCCTTAAATGTAAATATATCTTTCCACCAAGAGAAAGAATTGGCCTTCATTGGGATTCTGTGATTCCTTTGTGCCACGTCCCTTGCGGATATGTATATTGTATGCTTTGGTACAAATAAATTGAATTGAATTGAATTGAATTGGGATGATTAATGAGAATATTACCTATGGACCCGCATAGCTTTGATGGTAAGAGCAACTCTACAGATTAGAGAAGTCATGTGTTCGATTCGCGCTGATGGTTAAATTATTCTTTCTCTCTTTTGGTATGGCAACACCTCAAACATGACTAAACAGCTATAGGTTAATTATGTTTTCATGTTTGATATTTATAATTGTACCAGAGGGACAGAGACAAATAAGGTTTAACGACGCATTCGGTATATATCCATTGAGTGCTGTCGATTTCAACAGGTTATAAATTTCTATGAACTATGTATCAGTGATAATACAGCCATAAAACAGTAATCAGAAATTGCAGAGGTGAATGCCATGGTAAAATTAGTTGACTTCAGCAGTTTTTAATATGGTACAATTTAAATGGGAGCTCCGTTATGCCATACAATTTTTACCGAGGTGTATTTTGTGAATGGACAGGATGATGATATTTATATTTGCAGCAATTGGACTACTGGGGGACTTCTCGTGTAATGAACCCAATAAGCGATCTCTGGAGGCTATACAAAGACTGATCAAGTGTGGCGTAGAAAGGTAATCATGATCAGTCAGTTCATAGTGCTGGCTATAGATCATGTACAAGACAGAAATAACATGATCTGGACCCCGATCTCCTCGCTTGCAATCACGGTTCAATAATGCTGCGCTACAAGCTGACACGTCGAGTGGAGAACAAGAGCATGAATCCTACATGACTACTATGCTACAGCGGGTAAAGTCACATTGAGGAATGACCCTATTGTGTGTTTGGTGAACATACACATTCACTTGTTTAATCAGTATTCACGAGAGTGTTTTCCTTCAGTCACTTCCGTCATTCCGTCACACTTTCCTTGTGTCTGCAATTTGTCCGATTGACATCAAACTTGGACAGTGGGTTGGTATGAGTGAGAGGATGGCTGGGATACTTTTACGGCAACCTGCGTAATACAATATGACAGCCATGACCGCTGAGATCTTGACCCTATTCAGCCATCCTACATGTAACTAAGCTTGTGACTGCAATACCTCAAAAACAATATGTCTGATTGACATCAGTCAAACTTGGACAGTGGGTTGGTATGAGTGAGAGGATGGCTGGGATTGTTTTTCGGTGAACTGCATAATCCAATATGGCCGTCATGGCCTTGACCTCTATTCAGCCATGCTACATGAGCTTGTGACTGCAGTAACTCAACAACAACATTTGTCTGGTTGACATCGGACTTGGAGAGTGGGTTAGTATGAGTGGCAGGCTTAGATCTAGGGTCCCACAGCGTCCTTAAAAAGGACACTGGTATGAAATCAAATGACTGATTTTTGCATAAAATCAAATGATTTTATTTCAGAATACATACTTGAAACAGCCAAAAAGTGAAGTGAAATGTAAACTGACATTAACTGTTGCAAGAATACACCCAAAAAATCCCAATGTACAAATTTTTCATCATATATATGGCAAATTATGGACTTTCTGACTTCTTGCAAGACATTTGAAATTGCATTTTTTCAAATACGGGCAGTGTTATTTCAAATAAGGACTCTGGTTAAAATATCTGGATCTAACCCTGAGTGGGAGGATGGCTAGGATTGTTGTCTGGCAACCTGCGTTATACAGTATGGCTGCCGAGGCCTCAACCCCTATTCAGTCATGATAAGCTTGTGACTGCAATAACACAAAATTCATTTGTCCGATTGACATCAGACTTGGACACTGGGTAGTTGTTATGAGTGAGAGGATGACTGGGATTGTTTTTCGGCAACCTGCGTAAACCAATATGGCCGTCATATCCTTGAACCCTATTGAACCATCCTACATAAGCCAATATGGCTGCCGAGGACTCAACCCCTATTCATGTTATGGTACCTAAGCTTGTGACTGCAATATCTCAAGAACCGTTTTTACCCCTCAGCCCATAGGGCTGTGGGGTCTTGTCGTTGCCATGTACGTACGTCCGTCCGTCCTAGCGTCCGTCCGTCAACATGTTCTTGTCCGCTGAATATCTGCAGATCTATGAAGTCGGGCCTGACCAAACTTTGGTGAGAGCTTCCTGAATGTTGACTGATGAAATGATTAGATTTACAGATGGCTATGATGAGTTCATGATTTTTAATTTTTTTTTTATTATTTATTGATGGCTCAGCTTTTGCACTGTTATCTATGCCCATCAACATGCTCTTGTCCGCTGAATATCTGCAGATCTATGAAGTCGGGCCTGACCAAACTTTGGTGAGAGCTTCCTGAATGTTGACTGATGAAATGATTAGATTTACAGATGGCTATGATGATTTCATGATTTTTAATTTTTTTTTTATTATTTATTGATGGCTCAGCTTTTGCACTGTTATCTAGATGCCTATCAACATGCTCTTGTCCGCTGAATATCTGCAGATCTATCAAGTCGGGCCTGACAAAACTTTGGTGAGAGCTTCCTGAATGTTGACTGATGAAATGATTAGATTTTCAGATGGCTGTGATGATTTCATAATTTTTAATTCATTTTTTTATTATTATTTATTGATGGCTTAGCTTTTGCACTGTTATCTATGCCCATCGGGAACCCTTGGTTGCATGTTTCAGTGTGAATTTTAAAGGTTCCCTGATACAAGAAAGCCTGGTCCATTCAAGATTCTCATTCAATGAAGGACAACATTTTTCTTTAATTTTGCTATTAAATCATTCTATTCTACATCATATGATTTATCCTAAAACTTTTGCATGAACCATATTTGTGTCCACACATTCAACTGGTACAGCATAATGCTTCAATTTTTGTCACCAAACATGTTACTGTACCTTGGAAATTATTTAAAACGAGTGATTAGGAGAACCCATTTTTAGCCTGACTCTGGGCAATTTTGAACCAGTTTGCATACCTGGAGCTTATGTCCCCCCCCCCAAATAATGATAAGGGTGGGCCTGTGTCAATCAGTGTGTTTACTTGTTATCACACTTGTGCAATGCATAAATTGCCACTGATAGAGCTACACTTTCTTGCATGCTGTAATCCCAGCACACCACTCACGTGAAACCGAAGTCTGTTATATACGGTATCCAAGGATTTTTTGCAGGTTCCGATCCCAAACTCCCTGTTCCTTTTCTTAATTCATTATTGAGGGTCCAATTTTTGTAAGTGAATTTCGGCGCAAAGAGCCTGTGATCAATCACAAAACAGAGGTTTATTAACATGAAATTCAATACACAGCTATGCAATCAGATCGATATTGAGGCTCCCAAAAGCTTTTCTAGGAGTATTTCCTTCAGAAATCCTTTCAAATTGAACAACAACAACACTTTCGTTTTTTGTTTCATTTGAGTTTTGGGCGCCCATATGTTTTCCGAAACTAAATTGGCTCTAGATGCAGCCCTGATCCTACTTGACTAAAAAAAAAACAGGCTGAGGGGTCCACGCACCTTTTAGGTGCTTGCCTGCAATTCATGTTCTGATTCACATCAATCTTGGACAGTGGTTTGATATGAATGAGATGATCACTAGGATTGCTTTTCGGTAACCTACATCATCCAGTATGGCCACCATGGCCTTGTCCCCCAGATTCTGCAATTCTAGGCTTGTGACTGCAATAACTGAAGAAGGGTTTCAGTAACTGACATTCGGTATAAAAGTAGCAATGGCAGCAAAGCATTTGCTTGTTCTCGGCAACCTTCATGACATGATCTACACATTTCACATGTTGTTATTACCATATTTCACACTGTTTACATTCAGAACTAAACTATCTAGTATTCCGAAACAACGCCATTTCTTCATTAAAGCTGATGTAAACTGTCAAATAATTTCTTTCCAATTATGAGATAATATGACAAATGTTTTAAACACCCAATACACAAACAAAAGTTTCCATCACTCAATGTACAATTTCAAATACAACATTTTATAACCTTTCATGTGACCATATACTGTCTATGGTATCGATGGCGGGGGGATATGGACTGCTGGAGTTTTCATGACATTGAAGGTTATTTCTGCCCTCATGATTATCTACTTTTCTAGCAATAAGCAATTTTCCCAGAATGTCTAGTTTCAATTTACATTTTCGAATTTCAATTTAAACTTTCAAATTTAAATTTTATTTTTAAATTGTGAATTTCAAATTTAAATTCCAATTTCAAAATTCAATTCCTCATTTCAATTTCAAATTTCAAAATTTCAGTTTACATTTCAATTTTCAATATCAATATGGAATTCAGTTTTGACATTGAAATGAATTTTTAAGATTTGAATCTAAACTTCTAAAGTTTAAAATCATGAGTTCCCAAGCAATATTGAATATATTCAATATTGCTTGGGGACTCATGATTTTAAACTTTAGAACTTTCTAATCAAATTCGAAATTGGTGACATAAGAAATGTGGTAGGGGAAGCATTTGGTGTATGTCTGTCACCCCTCGACTAATTGCTCTTGTTAAATACTTCAGTCTCTTAAGGGCTCAATCTATAGGCAGATCCCAATGTCTCTGATCACCATGCTGTATGAATAATATAATTTAATCTTCATTCAAAGAGCCTAAATGTGTCAGTAATGTGTTCCAATAATCTGGTTGCTCCTACCCTTTTTTATTGAAATGTGAAATGTCATGTTTCTATGTTACAGAAAGAAAATACATCCGGGCTACAAGATAGTGCTTGCTGAACAAATGATACCATTGGATGTCTCTGCAGACAGGCTGCTGTGTGCTGTTCAAAAGTGGTCTCACTGGGTATGACATCACCTAAGAAACTGTAATATATGTAGGATATATAAGGCCAGCTCCCAGTATACACTTCCTCTTTTCTCGTTTGTAACCTCCAGTGGTTACATCAGGGAGTTCCATACAGCTAGTTGTTTTGTTGGTAAATTTTGTACTCTATTTACGGAAAAGTTTTTCTTGAATTATGTCTGAGTATTCTATCCCAATTGTCTTGCCGTTCGTGTGGGCGAGTTTCGCGCTTAGACGCCCACACACGTTGTTTCGCGTGTAAAGATAAATTATGCTATCGAAATAACACATGTGTGAATTTTTGGGATTCATGTACTTGGAAAAATTATGCTTAAGCACGTAGGTCTTACCTACTGCAGGCTACTGAAAACCTCGATCTATCGGAGGTCGATAGACGCGTTTTTGAAATTGCCTTAGTGAAAGACATCAATATTATAGAGGTCCCGTTTTGGATTTGTCTCCTAAATTGAAAAGTCCGGCACCTTCTTCTGTGTCTGGTAATATTCCCCCTAGTGGTACCGTCCTACAGGTAGATAACCAGAGTGTGCTTGAAAGTCTAGCCTTCTCTGGTATAGCATTGTCTGGGAAACCGGTTTCTTTGTTCAGACAGACAAAGGCCAGGTCGTGGCGGTCGGAACACTCCATTGTCTCCGACGGACAAAAGAATTTGATCTCACCACGTGTAGTTCACCGACTCCTTTGTCATTTGGTCTTTCTCCGGCTGATTCTTACAATAGGAATAAAAATCGTTCTGTATCTCCTTTACGATTTAAATCTTCCTCTGCTATTTTGTCTAAAAAGAAAACAGCCGCTCATTCTATGGAACGGCCAATTTTCCAGCGGAGAGCGACCCCTGGTGGCGAGGTTGCCATCCATTGACGTCACTCGGGACGCTCCGCTATCCACGGAAGTGATATGGTAATGAGCTTTCGCCATAAAAGGATGTTTTCGAGACCCCGAGACGTATGATAATGAGCTTCTGCCATATATGGATGTTTCCGTAAGAGTTCGACTATATTTTCTCTCGGGGAATACACTGGATTGAGGCGAAGATTGCCGATCTAACCCAAATTCAAGCTTGTAACTTCAGCTTTCCAACGATATGCGGCAACAACAACAACAACGCCAACGATCTAGACCTGGAAATGGTTGTTGTCAACGACTAAAACTTGCCGTTTTCAGCGGTTTTAGGCGAATAATGACAGAGACCGTTTAACAACACGAGTAATTAGATATTAATTAAACTATTTTCAATGATTTTGTCAGCCAATAAATTTATTTATGTGAAAATTGGGTACATTATGGACGTAAAAAATACAAAATCTCATTTTCAATTTTTTTATTGTTCAGCCCCGATATGTCAACGCGCGTCTCCCCTTAAAAAGGAATCCCTTTCCAAATAACAAAGTGCATATTGGTAGCGGGCCCACCCATAGAAGCAATATTTTTACAGGCTTAAACAATCACCAAGAGAAGCAATTTATTACCTGGAGGGACCACCAAGAGATTTCTATTCTGGACAACCCCACCCACCAATATATTATTTTTTTTCCCCTTCCGTGGGGGGTACATATTTTCAAATGGAACAGCCCTTATTAGCTTGAGTGAGTTTATTTTCCGAGAAATCTTTAGGATTGATCTTTACCCTGTCTGTGTCGGGATCAGCCTGAAGTTTCTCAATCATCTGCTTGGGACAGCATAAGTTTGTTCCATCGGGCGGGCTTCTTGTTCTTCGTATGTTACTTGCATCCGAGTCTGTTTACCGGTTACAGCCTTGTAAGAAGAACCACAGACTGCTCTTTAGCAATTTTTTTCCCCTCGATAGCCTCGTCCAAACATCTTTTGGTCTACAGCATTTGTATATAAATTGATCTTAATTTTTATTCCGGATGATATTTTCATCTATTCCATTTGAGGACTTATATGCAGTTTGGTCCTCTAATTAGGGGGCGGTTCTAGATTGAACATTGTTTTGGTTTGGTCAATTCAATTTTATGAAGTTTATGACCTTATAGTTCATCTACCGGCGAGAGACATCTAATTGTATTTCCTTTCTTCGGGAATTTAAAAAAAAAAAAAAATTTTATTGAAGATCTTCCTAGTTTACATTGGAAGTTTCTTTGTGTTGATTGTCGGGGATGTTACTACCAGGCTGAGTAACGCTCTCGATTAACGCTGGGGACAATGAATGTGTTCATTCTCCTAGATGCGTTTCAAATCTCATTGCAAGTCTCGCATACTACGGCTGTTTTTGTTTCGGACTCCACTGTGATTTTTCCAGTTTCGGCTTTACAGTCTTTCAGATTCATCTTCAGTTGTTTTTTTCCATAACGTCGTTCTTGTTCTCTTCAACGTCGTTTCTCGTACATTTTTTAAGGTTTTGCCCTGCTCCTTTGTGAGCGTATATGTACAATAAATTGAACTGATTTGTTACAATGGGAAAATCACTTCGCCGAAGCAACGCCTTTCGCGTTTCGCATTACGTCGCGACGTTCCATTACGCCGCCACGTGGTCCTCTTACTCCTGTACGTCTTTCTCATACATCTGTTAGACGTTCCCGTACGCCATAACGTCGTTCACCACGTCGTTCTTTTATACCCCCTTATCAGGGTCGTCATGTGTCATGTACCAAAATGTAGGTCAAGGCCGAGCATCCGGTTACTGTGACCCCCAAAATCATGAAATTCATAAAAATCATGTTTTTTTTTGGTGTCTACTGATACATTGACGGAAGACGATGTGTCGTGTACCAAAATTTAGGTCAAGGTCAAAGGTCAAGTTCACTGTGACCCCAAAATCAGGAAATCATTCAAAGTAACTTTTTTTCTGCCAGTTTATACATTAGAGGGACATGATGTGTTGCATATCAAAATGTGGGTCCAAGGTCAAGGTCACTGTGACCCCAAAATCAAGAAATCATTAAAAGTCACATTTTCATATGCCTGTCAAAGACGAGGTCGTGTAATGCGATGTTGGGATCTGTCTATTCATCCAATAACATTTGTTGTCCATGCAATATGTCTAGTTTCAAGGTATGAATTGTTACCAAATTTTGAGTATACCTTACTCGCATGGCAAAGAGGAGCCATACATTTTGAGATCAATTTGTCAAAGGTCAAGGTCACAGTCTTCCCAAAACTGAATCAGTTTTAGCTGACTATATGTGTTAAGTTGGAATATTCAGAGTTCTCTCCCCTACATGTATATAGTAGTGGAGTTTTCTCCCATGTTGAAACAGCTGCATTTAGTTAAACTGTTGTGAAATAAAAACCATAAATTTACTAATTTATGAGTTTCATACCTGTTTATTAACTCGAAGAACAAAGGTTTACTTCATCACTTTCTTCTTCTTTCATGAAAAATTATCTCGACTGAAAGGAAACTACTATTTTCTTGTGATTGACTATTGTCGATTTCAGTGTGGGATATGTGAGCTCTCGGCTCTTGCTTCAAGGTCAACTAGTTAACAAGAGTTGAGCTCATTTTAGTTTGTCATTCAATAGAAGATGTGATATATGTTACATTCTCAGGCACAAAATTGTAGACCTTTCTCTGGACTGCTAGTTATCAATTGCAATCAAGGCTATTAAACAACCTTGAAATTTGGACCAATGTAATTCCAGATATACGGGCGTATATTGAAGCCCCTTGGGCTCTTGTTCTTGATTGTCATAGAGACTTCGACGTTTGTTCGCCTGCACGTCTCTCGATTTCGGTGTTTTTCTAATAAGGCGTTTCGGTTGATGCGTTTTTCTTTATCGCTTGGCTGACCCCCATCGCTTTAAGGCGAGATGCATATCTTCTTTTACCCATTCATCCTCGTTTTTCGGCTTTTTGCCTACGATTCACCATCATCGGTCGTCGGTTTGTGTGGCAAGTCCTTCCGTTCGGAGTCAGCATCGCCCTTGTATCACTTTTATAGTCTGGGCGCTTTTCTCCATCTTGGGGCTTTCACATCGAGGTTTACTTGCGGTGGTGCCCCTAGTGGTTCGATCACAGGGAGTTCACTTTTCAACTCTGTTATTCAGACGCGAGAAAAAGTAACAGTCCCATTCTTCATTCTAATTGAAGTAAGCCATATGGTGACGGAGTGTGACACCTTGTAGCTGGTGCCGTGAAGATTTTTGGTCACATATAGATAATTTTTGTTGCACTTCCGGTGGTCGTATTATGGGGGGGATTACCGTGGGTTCGTCGTTACTTCGGGGACAGTTTTTCGACTCTCTCCATCAAGTGCTTCGTCCCGTATAGACCGTTGGACCAGTTTTAGACGTGGGCATTATAGTTGTTTTGTCGTCAACTGGTAGCTCTTGTCATTTCTACGCAGGACCTTAATCATTACGGTCGTATCCTGGTTCGGTCACTGCAGTTCCTTCTGTCTTATTACAGACGTCATCCCTCAATCCATTAGTGCTGGTGTTGACGTCTCTATTTCCACCTCTGTTTTTGATGGCAGTCCCGCCACATCGTCATGTGGGGTGTTCATTTCCGGCTATAGTCTAGGTTGGTTGCCAGACTTCAATTTTGAAAAAAAAAAAAAAAAAAAGACGATGTTTTCTACCAATCGGTCTTCCACATCGCAGCTCTATCAAGTGAAATGCACCTATTTCGTCTCTTGATGCCGTGAACGTGATGCCGATCCCGACTGCCTCGATTTCCTTAGTAGCTGACTTCCTCCTTCACATTCATCGTGATAAGAAGTTTCAAATCAGCACCATTGAGGGGTATCGATCTACTTTGGCTAGGGTTTTACGTCTTTCTGCCGGCATCGACATTAGTCTAAATGACAATATCGCTGCGCTCATTCGGGCCTTCGCGTTACGGTCTCGCCGTACTCGCCAGCTGTTACCGAAATGGGATATTGGTGTGGTTCTGTGTGCTCTGATTCGTCCGCCCTTTGAACCCTTGCAGTCCGCTTCTCTAAAAGCTGTTGCCTACAAGATTGTTTTTCTGGCGGTTTTTGCTTTGGCGTCTAGAGTGTCTCAACTTCATGCTCTTGAGAGATCATCTATTACCTGGACGGCGGATTGGTCTCGCATCCCCTTTCGACCCATTCCTGTGTTCATCGCCAAAAATGAGTCTGTTCGCCTAGGTCCGTGTGCTCTACGTTTGTACTCCATTCCTGCGTTATCAGACTTCGTGCATGACTTTGAAGACGACCTATTTTTTACGCAATAAAAACCAACCTTACTGACATATGGGTATAGTGCCTAGCACCCCTACTCAAGTAAAGAAAATGAAATATCCCACAGTATATCCTGTGCCACTGCCCATGCGCGACTATCCCTAGGCCATGCACTTCCTCTCCTGCACTTCCTCCGTGCTGTAGAGTAGTGCTTAGAAAAAGCTCCAGTTAAAGTGAAGATTTACAGCTTTCCATAGACCACAGAGTCATCTAAATTGGTTCAAGTCATCTATAAGACGACTGCTGGGAAGTATTCAATTGAATTGAAACGATATGGCGTCAAAATTCTGCTGTATTTGTGGCCAGAAGAAGCCAGACTCTGATCACCATTCAGCTTGCCCGCCATGC
Organism: Hanleya hanleyi; assembly: GCA_036873755.1. Classification (NCBI taxonomy): domain Eukaryota; kingdom Metazoa; phylum Mollusca; class Polyplacophora; order Lepidopleurida; family Hanleyidae; genus Hanleya; species Hanleya hanleyi. The sequence continues at coordinate 84,483 of JAVTVY010022173.1, forward strand.
CATGGCCATTTTTGTAACCAGTTCACTAAGTGCAGTGAATGTCAGCTATGGCCTAATGATGTTTTCCAATCGTACCTTGAAGGGGCATATGCCAAAACCGGTTCTATTGTTACTGTGAACACAGGAGTGGAGTCTTTTGTTCCTCAACCTTCCCGCTCTCACGGGAGCGAGACGGTTCAGAGTACTGTGTTGGCGGATCCCCCTCAGTATAGGACTTTGGTCTCATTGTTAAATAAAGATCAACCACCTATTTCTTTCCCCACTAGTTTGTTTCCTTCTGATCTTTCAGGGAAGAAGACTAAACCAGTGCAGGTCTTGGGGAGATTGGACGACGTGACCTCTGGCAAATCAACAGATGTTGTGGTAGAGGTCAACCTGACAGAGTCACCTTCAGAGATGAGCCATGCTGCAGACGTTGGTACTACAGATGGACATACGACTTCAGAGCCACACACGGGACTAGCTTGTCCTATTGTGTCGGTTTCTGCAGGTCAAGTGTCTGCTACTGACTCTGACCTACTTTTGACTTCGGCCCTTTTGAAGTCTTCTGTTAGTCAGTCTCGAGTTTCTGCTTCTGACCTACATACAGAAATGGGGTCAGGGCAGTTACTTCCTTCGGGGGTAGCCATGGACCAGATGAAGATGTCAAGGACGACTACGACTTCCGGTGACCTACTGACGTCAACAGGTGTGGCGGATTATAGCATAGCTGGTGTGATGGCATATGGTTATCAGGCACCTGTGCCTAAATTTCCCGATCAGAGTGTTTACACTCGACCTCAATTTAGCAGTCCATATTCTGATATGGCTTATTTTGCTGGTCAGTCGGGTCAACCATATTATCTAGGTCAGCCTGCTCGGCCTATCCTAGTGCCATCTATATCATCAGCCGTGAGGTCACGGCCTACTATTTTTTACGCAATAAAAACCAACCGTACTGACATATGGGTATAGTGCCTAGCACCCCTACTCAAGTAAAGAAAATGAAATATCCCACAGTATATCCTGTGCCACTGCCCATGCGCGACTATCCCTAGGCCATGCACTTCCTCTCCTTTACTTCCTCCGTGCTGTAGAGTAGTGCTTAGAAAAAGCTCCAGTTAAAGTGAAGATTTACAGCTTTCCATAGACCACAGAGTCATCTAAATTGGTTCAAGTCATCTATAAGACGACTGCTGGGAAGTATTCAATTGAATTGAAACGATATGGCGTCAAAATTCTGCTGTATTTGTGGCCAGAAGAAGCCAGACTCTGATCACCATTCAGCTTGCCCGCCATGCTGTGGCCATTTTTGTAACCAGTTCACTAAGTGCAGTGAATGTCAGCTATGGCCTAATGATGTTTTCCAATCGTACCTTGAAGGGGCATATGCCAAAACCGGTTCTATTGTTACTGTGAACACAGGAGTGGAGTCTTTTGTTCCTCAACCTTCCCGCTCTCACGGGAGCGAGACGGTTCAGAGTACTGTGTTGGCGGACCCCCCTCAGTATAGGACTTTGGTCTCATTGTTAAATAAAGATCAACCACCTATTTCTTTCCCCACTGGTTTGTTTCCTTCTGATCTTTCAGGGAAGAAGACTAAACCAGTGCAGGTCTTGGGGAGATTGGACGACGTGACCTCTGGCAAATCAACAGATGTTGTGGTAGAGGTCAACCTGACAGAGTCACATTCAGAGATGAGCCATGCTGCAGACGTTGGTACTACAGATGGACATACGACTTCAGAGCCACACACGGGACTAGCTTGTCCTATTGTGTCGGTTTCTGCAGGTCAAGTGTCTGCTACTGACTCTGACCTACTTTTGACTTCGGCCCTTTTGAAGTCTTCTGTTAGTCAGTCTCGAGTTTCTGCTTCTGACCTACATACAGAAATGGGGTCAGGGCAGTTACTTCCTTCGGGGGTAGCCATGGACCAGATGAAGATGTCAAGGACGACTACGACTTCCGGTGACCTACTTACGTCAACAGGTGTGGCGGATTATAGCATAGCTGGTGTGATGGCATATGGTTATCAGGTACCTGTGCCTAAATTTCCCGATCAGAGTGTTTACACTCGACCTCAGTTTAGCAGTCCATATTCTGATATGGCTTATTTTGCTGGTCAGTCGGGTCAACCATATTATCTAGGTCAGCCTGCTCGGCCTATCCTAGTGCCATCTATATCATCAGCCATGAGGTCACGGCCTACTTTTCAAGGGGTTCCTCAAAAGAACGAGCACCCCCTGAATTTAGGTCAACCTCAACGGGCCCATGGTTATTCGGTTGCGGGGTCGGTCGTAAATCTGACACAGAGTATCAGTCGACCTTCACCTTCTATACCAGATATCCACTTCCGGCCTTCAGGTGAGCCTCGTTTGCTTGGCCAGAGGGCTGTTCGTCCTCAACCGCCATATATGCAATCTAGGTCATCACTTCCTGGTATGTGGCCCAGTCAACCAGTTCGTCCTGGAATAATGGGGCAAGCCCCAATGGTTTCCACTGCGACTGAACTCTTGGCTCATCGGCAAATTCCAACCCAATTGTCATGACCCGGTTCGAGCTGATATTATCCAACGGTTGAATCAGCAACAAGCCGAATTGAGTTACTATAGATAATTACTTTTGGAGGTGCCGCAGGGAGTGCATAACGCCATGCATGGTCCTGTACCTGTGTCACCTTCACATGTGTTGGATCTGTCGAGTCATCATCCAGATCACCGACCTCCTCCTTCCGTTACTCCTTCTTCTGACCTTGACCCAGATCAAGACGAAGATTCGAGGAAGTATTCGGATATTCTGGCCAGCATATATATGCTTTTTTCCAGATATGGAGCGTCCTCCACCGCCACCACTTAGGCGTTTGTCGACGATGGCTTATGTACCGCCTACTGATAACCGTACTATAACATCACTTCCTCCTTCTAAGGCTATTTATGGTCTTACGGAAATGTTTAAGTCGGTTTTAGCCCAGGAGGAAAGGCAAATGCGGATGGGGGCCAGGGCGTTGTTTCGTCCGGCTGCTTCCAATGCTCCTTTTCCTGTGGAGAAGCCTTCGTCGCGTGCCTATACCATTCATGGTTCCTCATTCGATTTCAAGGCCGCCGACCTTGACCCGGATTTTGTGGATGTCTGCAAAGGGGACACAAACAAAGCTCCGGGCAAGGTCACGGTTGAGTTATCGGGGAAACAAGCTTCTATATTAGAGGAAGTTTCCCGTCAGGGTGTAGCTATTTCATCACATATGGACTGGTTCTTGACATCCATTTCCTCAGTGATTGAGAGGCTAAAATCATCCTCAGTGGCCGCTAGCATTCAAGAAGAAATTTCTTTGCTAACGGACTTCAGAAACGTTGCCTCTAATGCTAATGCAGATCAATTAGCTTTGTCAGCGTATAATTCTGCTATGCTGGTACACCTAAGACGTTTGGCTTACTTACCAACCATGGTGAACTATACTCCTGATGTGGTCTTAAGGACTATGAAGGAGCAGTCACCAGCATCTTCTCTGCTGTTTAATGGAGTGTTACCTTCTCTTGCTGATCAAATGGCTAAGGCTAAGACTGACAGCGATATAAGAGCAGGTACTTCCGGTTCCGGTAAGAGATCTAAAGCATCTTCTTCTGGTCCGCCCTATAAGATTCCCAAGCTTTCTGTACCTTCGTCATCAGGTCAGACTGCTAAGGATTCGGGTAATCAGCAGCAGAAATCCCGAACTAAGAAACGCAAAGGCAAGTCTGGTTCGGGTTCGGCTAAGCAACAGTCACGTCGGTGATGTTCCCAGCCATGTTGTGGAGCTCACAGCATGGCGGAACCACGAAGTGCCTCGCTTCCCGGTTCCGCCCGACTCTTCTCTTCCAGTAGGCGGAAGACTACAAGAGTTTTGGCGGAACTGGCAGTATCTGGGGATGGATCCAGCAGTCATACGTATTCTACGGTACGGATACCGTCTGGAGTTTATTCTGGACCCCCCATTAACTGTTGCTCCCAGAATGTCTCGTATTCCTATACGCAGACAGCACCTTCTGGAATTACAGGCTTCGGTCGACAAATTAATTCAGAAGGGAGCAGTTATAGAACTCCTGTCGTCAGATCTGACCCCGGGGTTCTACTCTCCGGTGTTTCTTGTTCCCAAAAGAGATTCACCGGAGATGCGCATGGTCATAAACCTGCGCACCTTGAACAAAGTCTACCTGCGGCGGCCTCCGCATTTTCGCATGGAGTCTTTCCGTTCAATCAGAAATGCTCTGACCAAAGGGGAGTGGATGACCTCGTTGGATCTCAGGGATGCTTATTTGCATATTCCGATCCACCCTGCCTACCGGAAGTTCCTCAGATTTCAGGTCGGCTCTCGCCGGTTTCAAATTCAGGTTCTTCCGTTCGGGTTGTCCACTTCCCCTTGGGTCTTCACCAGAGTGTTTCGTCCGGTAGTGTCCTTTCTGCACAACCGCGGAATGAAGTATCATTTCTATCTAGACGATTCCTTGATCCGTTCCATGTGCAGGGACCAGCTCCATTGCGATACGATGTTCGTATGGCACATCCTCGAATGTTTGGGTTATCTCCCACACGAGGTCAAATCGGAGCTAACACCGGCCCAACAACGTACCTTTCTGGGGGTATCCTATGATACCAACCTGGCATTGGCACGTCCCCCACAGGCACGCTGGCAGAAAATCAACGAACAGATTCCTCTGTTTCTCCGATTTTCTCGTCAGTCGGCCTTGACCTTTGCATCACTGATCGGCCTACTGACCTCCACTCAGGATGTCACTCTGAGAGGTCGACTGCAACTGAGGCCCTTAATGAGATTTCTAAATCATCATTGGGTCAGGAGGTCACTGAATCCTATGATTCCTGTCACAGGGGATGTCAAACGTCACCTTCGTTGGTGGTTAGACCCCCTCAATGTGATGCAGGGTGTGACCCTTCTTCCGTTTCGTCCAACTTGTCACTTGTTCACGGACGCTTCGATGAAGGGTTGGGGGGCCCACCTCGACTCCATGTCGACATCCGGCTTGTGGACTCCGACGGAGGCTTGCTCCCATATCAATGTCTTGGAACTCATGGCAATTATTCGTGCTGTTCAGGCTTGGTACGGCGAGCTCCGGGGTCAAACAGTTTTGGTCGCCACCGACAACACCACGGTGGTGGCCTACATAAACAAGCAGGGAGGGACTCGGTCGCTACTCCTACTGGAACAGACCGAGATCCTACTTCACATGTGTTGGCAGAACAACACGACGCTTCGTGCCAGACACATACCGGGACACCTGAACGTCTTAGCCGACACATTGTCTCGGAAGAATCAGGTGATCTCGACCGAGTGGCAATTACACCCGGACATTCTATCTCGGGTTTCCCAAATCTGGGAGATGCCCCAGATAGACTTGTTTGCCACTCGGTTGAACAACCAACTGCCACTGTACATGTCTCCGGTCCTCGATCCAATGGCAGTGGCAGTGGACGCTCTATATCAGGATTGGACGGGAATGATAGCTTACGCCTTTCCTCCCGCTGCCATCCTTCCTCTAGTTCTGCAAAAGATCAGGACAAATCCTTGTGTTCTGTATCTAGTGGTACCATGGTGGCCGGCTCGTCCCTGGTTTCCAGATTTGCTAGAACTTCTAATAGACGACCCCAGGCAACTTCCGTCTTGGGGAAAGCTATTGCGACAACCAAGGTCGTCGATTTTCCATCAACAACCCAGTCGCTTCAACCTCCACGTGTGCAGGTGCTCCGCAATCAACTCGCTCAAGCGGGCTTTTCGGCGGAGGCTGCCCGGAAGATGGTGTCCTCCACTAGGGACTCCACTTCAGACTGCTATCAGTCGAAGTGGGTCATCTTTCAGCAGTGGTGTGTCTCTCGACACATGGATCCAAGTCAAGCCTCTGTTCAGCAAATAGCGGATTTTCTCCTGTATTTGTTTGAGGATCGGGGTTTGGCTCCTTCCACGGTGGATGGTTATCGATCGGCGATTTCTAGGATCATTACTCTTTCTACCGGTATAAACCCGGCGAGGGATCCTAATCTTACTTCCTTGATCAGATCTTTTAGGATCTCAAGGCAAGTTACTGCACCTAAGTTACCGAAATGGGACTTAGCGTTGGTTCTGCGGCGATTGGCTCAACCTCCGTTTGAACCTTTATCTTCAGCCGATTTGAAGTTTTTGTCTTACAAAACTGCCTTTCTGTTGGCTCTCGCATCTGCAGCTCGGGTTTCCGAGTTGCATGCTATTGATGCGAGAGAGATTAAGCATGACAGGACTTGGTCCTATGTTCTGCTTACAACTTTACCAGAGTTTGTGGCGAAGAATCAATCCCTCTATGATTGTTCATCTCGGGAGTTCAGGATCCCAGCTCTGTCAAATTTTTTGTCGCAAGGTCTCGAGGACGACAACTTATATTGTCCGGTTCGAGCTCTTGCAGTGTATGTTAATCGTTCCAAGAACCTGCGGGCAGGGAGGAGACGGTTGTTCATACCTTTCGGACCTCGGAGCCAGCAGGAGATTTCAAAAAATACGATCTCCTCCTGGCTCTCCAAAACGATTAGAATGTCTTATATTGGGGTGTCGCCCACACAGGCAGGGTTAGTAAAAGTCTCCGCTCATGAGATCAGGGCAATAGCGGCTTCTTGGCCTCTGTGGTCCAATAGGTCCGTGACGGATATAATGAAGGCCTGCTACTGGCGCTCCAATACCACTTTTGCGGCATACTACCTTAGGGACATGACCGTAAGCCAGGATGATGTCTACTCGTTGGGGCCTTTGGTGACAGCACAGCGGATCACCAGGGCCGGGGCATCAGGGGCGCACTAAGAACTTAGTGTTTTTATCCTGTTTTTAATGGTGAGTGTCTTACTATTCCACCCCACATTCAAAAAAGGGGGGGGGCATGTTGGACTCC